>VNJV01009314.1:0-125288 GCA_008042635.1 Drosophila nikananu | reverse complement strand
AAAAACCAAACCAGACTGAAATCGGTTGAGTTTTAGCAAAGTTACGATCAAAAAACCACTGAAAAAGTTCCCGATTTTTGAGCAAAAAATTCACCCATTTTTTTTAATAAAATGAAAGGGGTTACATCGTAAAAATTGTCAAAAATTGGCCAAAAATTAGAAATCGAGTTTTAAATGCAGAAAGGTTTTCCATTAAAAACTAAAAAGAAAAAACCAAACCATACTGAAATCGGTTGAGTTTTAGCAAAGTTACGATCAAAAAACCACTGAAGAAGTTCGCGATTTTTGAGCCAAAAATGTACTAAATTCTAACATCGGACAAATTGTGAAAAACTGGATAAAAATTGGCAAAAAATTTGAAATCGAGTTTTAAATGCAGAAAAGTTCTCCATTAAAATCTAAGAAGAAAAACCCAAACCACACTGAAATCCGTTGAGTTTAAGCAAAGTTACGATCAAAAAACCACTGGAGAAGTTCGCGATTTTTGAGCCAAAAATGTACCCATTTCTTACATCGTAAAATTTAAAAAAAAAACTGGACAAAAATCGTCAAAAAATTAGAAATCGAGTTTTAAATGCAGAAATGTTCTCCATTAAAAACCAAGAAGAAAAAACCAAACCAGACTGAAATCGGTTGAGTTTAAGCAAAGTTACGATCAAAAAACCACTGAAGGGAGACGCGATTTTTGAGCCTTCAATTTTTTTCAAATAAATGGAAGGGGTTACATCGTAAAAATTTTAACAAATTTGCCAAAATTTGGAAATCGAGTTTTAAATGCAGAAATGTTTTCTATTAAAAACCAAGAAGAAAAAACCAAACCAGAATAAAATCGGTTGAGTTTAAGCAAAGTTACGATCAAAAAACCACTGAAGGAGATCGCGATTTTTGAGCCTTCAATTTTTATTTGAAAGGGGTAACAACATCGTAAAAATTGTCAAAAATTGGACACAAATTAGAAATCAAGTTTTAAATGTAGAAAAGTTCTCTTGGCTCGAATTTGATTACTCATTCTCTCAATTATTCAAAAAACTAATCAATTAATTTTCAGCTCCATTTAAATATATAAAATTTTAACAAACCCCCATTAATAATAAATTTATTTATTTCAGTATATTGGCGCCTGGAAAATCATAATTCCTGGCCAGACAAGTCTCAAGTAAGTAGTTGGAGCCAAGGCACCTCCACATCCTGCCCGAAGAGTCTTCAGCCCACGCGTTGTGCATAATAAATTCATAAGTTTACAAAACCCGGAGCCCAAAGAAATGGTAAATAATTTTAAAACAGATTTTCTGCTCGTTCTATCAAGTCTGCCGTCTTCCTCCTCAATGTTTATTGAATTTTTGATTTGGGGCCTCGCGGCGTTGGTGATTTCTCCAGACCCTATAGGATATATGCTCCCCTCCCTTCCCCCTAACCTGCATAATAAGGCTACTACGGACATGTCCCGAAGTCCCGCTACCGAAGACGCATACAAATGACCTTTGGATAGCCACAGTTCCCTCAGGTGAACAGCCGACTAGACGAGCGTCTCCTTATCTTTTTTTTAGTATTTTTCCTGGACTGAAAATACACGGAAAATCCGGCTTAATTATCTTTATCCTGTGTATATTGCCTGCGGCTTGAGTCCTTGAGTCTCTATAATTATTGTCTTAATATAAAGAGTGTTCCTTGCATATTAATCGGATCAGGAAGAAAAGGTTGGGAAATGGAGGAAATGTCCTAGGAAAATTATGAGGGAAGAGTTAGCCATTTGTTTACTTAAAGTATTATTTCTTAAGTTAAATTGTAGCTAAGAATTTTTACTACACACTTTTTTTAACTTAGTTCTAAGACGCTTTACCCAGAAATTCCTCATGTAAATCCCAAGTTGAATGTCCTCTTTTAATCCCCTTGGCTTTAAGCCTCTCTCTAAGCCATCCTTTTTTTAATTTCTTGGTAATTTGAATATTGGGGATATGGAATTACTCCTTCGAAATCGATCTGTGTTCAGTTTTTTGATCTCTTGATCCTCTGATTGAAAATCAAATCAACCCAAAAATAAACACACAAGAAAACCCGAAAGAAAACAAAAACATCAGAAGCCGATAAAGAAGATAAGAAGAAGGAGTGAGAGCTAAGAGAGAACAGGAATCTGAGACCGAAGAATGAGAACAAGAAGAATCTAAAAAGTGAAGAAACCAAAACAAGGTTTTATTTGAGGGATTACTTGAATTACCAAAAGATTAGGGTTAAAATGGTAAGAAATAAGAAAGAAGATTTTGAAAAAAGAAAACCAGAAATTAACAACAAGAACAACATTTAAAAAATTTTAAAAATAAAATCAAGACCTATCCCAAACTATGCATTTGCAATTCTGCAAGAATAGGCCTTGAAAAAATTAGCATAGAATTTAAAATTACATGCGTGGGTGTGGTCACAAAGCCAAAATAAATATAAAAAAGGTTTAACAAAAAACAGCAAAGACAAGAAAAGGTTTAAAGCATAAAAGTTTCATAGCGACGAGCTTTCTGCTTGAAGAAGAACGTGTTTCCAAGCAAACAGGTTACGTTGAGGGGGCTTAAAGAAGAGGAGGAGTGGAGCTGAAATAAAAAAGGAGGAGGCGAAGAAGGTAGAGAAGAAGGAGCGTTGAAGAAACGGCAGCCTAAGCAAACAGGCGACAAAAACCGCAAGAAGAATCAGAGAGACGGAGAGCGCGAATAAGCCCAGAATTGGAGACTTGAACTTAAAGAGCTTGAAAACCTGAAATCCCCTCCCACTCCATTCTCCCCATCTCCTTCTCTCTTCAAGAGAAAAAAAACTGGTTAAAAGTAGATCGTTAACAGCAAAGCTAAAGAAGGGGCAAGAGCGGGACAGCAGACTTAACGAAGTTTCTTCAACTTCAAACTTGTTGCATGTCGCTCTGTCTCTTTCCCAAGCATTGCTGCACTGCTTGATCGGCTGTTTGTTGTTGACTTGTTGCTGGACTTCTTTTTTCTTGTCGCCGCCGACTGGTTTTTCTTGTTGGCCGCAAAGACAGAAAACAAGTTTTTAGCCAAAGTCGCTGACGAAACGCCAGCAGTGTTCGAAAAACGCCCGCAAAACGCTTGAAAAACGCAACATGTTGCTGGTGCGCTCTGCTCTAAGGCGCTCTCTTTCGAACTCCCACTTCGAACATTGTTCGAGAGAGTAAGAAGTTACGTATGAGTTGCGTTCGAACCATGGTGGAATTATACAAGGTGATTCCACCATGGTTCGAACTAAACCGAAAAGAGAGTAACGAACGAAAACGAATATCCATACCCTAGCATGGTGTGAAAAAATTGGGTGAGTTTACACGCTGAGACGTAGCATGCTGCATTGAGATGGGGTGAGTTTCTGCCTACAGATTTGTGACGCAATGAGAGAGAGAGCGCGTATGAGTTGCGGTTCGAAGTTCGTTTTCGTCTCTCTGTTCGGTCGTTCCTCGCTTTCGTCTTCGCCTCGTTCGTTTTCGTCTCTCTTTTCGGTCGCTCCTCGCATTTTCGTCTTCCTCGTCGTTCGCTTTTCAAAAATCGACGAGAGCGGTTGTGCGCGCGGAAGATATATTTTCCGGAGACCGCATTTGCGAATAATAATATTAAAAGTATGGATTCAAAATAACTTAATAAATTCGAGTTAACGCGCCGCTTGAGTTTTCGCCGGGCTTTTCGCTGGATTTTCGTGTGTGCAATAATAACAACAAAATCGCATTGTTTGCAACAACAACAACAAATACTAAGCTTAAGGTATGCATTAAAATTAAACATAGTGCAAAAACAGTGTGTGTTGTGACTGGAAAACTGGATATTAAATATAATAAAACAAAAGGTCTAAGAAACAAACCTAGAAAATCTGTAAAATATATTGTGAAAAATCCACTAAAACAAATAACAGTTAAAACTCCGGGAAGAAGAAGAAGTAGGTGCAAGGGAGAGGCAAAGAAGTCGCAGCATCTCAGCCAGCAGCAGCGGCAGCTGCGTCACCGCTTCATTAGCTCTCTCCCTCTCCCCCGCTTCTCTTCAATCCTCGATCGCGGCGTCTCTGCCGATCTCCCCTCTCCATCGAACACACCTTTACCTGAGAAACAGGTTTGCCTGTGTGAGTGTGTATGTGTGTGCGCTTGTGTAGCGGCTTGTGTTTCTTGGAAGCCTTTCAAGCGCTTTTCTTACCTGTTACAACAAAAAACAAAAACAACAAAACGAAACGAAGAAAAATAAAAGAAACATGTTGCAACTCTAAGCACCAACAAATACAACAGGAGAATGGTGTGAGTGTGTGCGAGTGATGCCGAGATGCAATATAACTGTGAAACAGGAGAGATCAATGAGAAAACAGAGATCAAGAAAACGCCAAAAAGGAATTTGTGAAGAAACAAAAAGAGAAACGAGTGAACAATAAAGTAAAAGGTGGAACAAAATAACAAAAATAATAATTAAAGCCAAGAAAATCACAAGAAATGCTGAAAATGCTTAGATAAAGTGATGTTTACGCAAAAAAAAACTTAAACAAGAAATAAAAAAGATTAAACTTAAAAAAATGTAAGGAAAATAAAGTGCCAGACAAAAGTAATACTGTAAATAGAGGATAAAAAACTGCAAATGAGAGAACAAAACAAATCTAGAAACACATAAAAACTAAACACTAAAATACATAAATAGTTTAAACTAAAAAATCATTTATTATAATACCCTAAAGCCTAAAAAATCACTAATCTCAGTACCGTTTCCCCCCTTTCAGTTATTCTCCTTCTTTTTTCGGATAATCTCACCAAAATAAAGAAACTTTAAATCAAATATCGTGTGCTCAAAATAATAACAATAAAATATATGTGGTGTTAAAAACAAAAACAATTCAACGCAATGGAGCGTTGCAACAGCAACAACAACAGCAGCGAACGGAGCTAGAGACGAAGACGCGAAGGAGAGCCGCCGCCGCTGTCAACTACCGTTATCCGAAGTTCAAGGAGGGCGGAACTGGAGTAAATAGCAAAAGTTCTCTCCTTTTTTTTGCCCAAGACAAAACGTCAACTACAGTTTTAGCAAGAAACGGAAGCGCCGATAATAACCAAACTTTAGCTACAACAACTAAAGAAAAACACAGAACAGCTACTAGAAGTAGCAGAAGCAGCATTTAAGGAAACAACAACCACAGTAAAAGTGACAAAATGAGGCGAAAAACGGACAGCAGGAGGAGTAGTGCGAGGAGAGCAGCTGCAGCGCTAAGCATTTGGCACTTTTTTCTTATCGGTGAGTTTTTGGTACTTTGTTTTGTTTGGGTTCTTCTTAAATGCTGATAAGAAGACACCTTAAATAAATATAAATAATAAGATAAGAAATTCTGAGAAGAAATGTAGCTTATATTTTGCAACTTATAATACAGTAGAATCCGGTTATAACGACTCCGCTTATAGCGTCCGACCGGTTATTACGACGAAAACTTGATGGCTTGGTTGGTCCCCATACAAACTTATATGAAAGGGCCTCCGCTTAGTACGTCTCCGCTTTTAGCGACGAACCGCTTATACCGACGAAATTTTTGACAATTCAACCGGTTATTGCGACGTGCCGGAAAAAAAACAGCGAAATAATGCCAAAAAATTTAAACTACAACCGACGGTGTCACCTACATCGATGATTCGATGTTTTTAAGAAAAAACGTCGATGTATTGATACCTCGCCAATGTTTTTTTCCGCTCTGGTGTACAGACCTCATAGCCTATTCCCCGTTATATTTCTGTTTTTTCCAAGTAAAAAATGTATTTTAATTGCAATTTATTAAATTTGTCGTTTTGATTTAAAAAATAATTTGTTTTATTTTAAAAGCTATTACGAACATGGGCTACCATAAAAAAAAAAAACAAAAAAATGTTTTTTTGTTCCTCCGGTTTGTGCGTCTACCGGTTATAACGACGTAAAATCGTCGGTCCCTTGAAAGTCGTTATAACCGGATTCTACTGTATATTTAAAGAAATTTTAAATATTTTTAAAACATATTAAACTCAAAGTCCAAATGTCCAAAGTCCTTTTTAAAAACGTCTTAAATTATTAGCAAATACTCAAAAATTGTCCCTTAATAAAACGAGTCCCTGTCCTAAAAACACCTTCATTTCCACCTTATTTTCCATGAAATTTTCTATTTCATTTTCACTTTACATTTTCGACACACGCATAGCTTGGTGGCGACACAAATCAATTAAAAGTTTCAGTTCCTCCTTTTTTGACTTCCCCCTGCTTATGACAGGGGATTCTTATATTTTTTCCGCATTTTCCCATCCCATTCAATTTTCCGGTACCAAATTTTCCCCCCTAGACGATGATCATGGGATGCTTTGCCCTGTCGCTTTGGCTGTTGTCACCTTGCAACGTCACTTTAGTTTTTTGTTGAACTTTCTTCCTGCTGTGCTGCCTTGACGTCAGCGTAAAGTTTTTTATCTTGCTGCTCAAGCCTGTACTTTCCCCCCTTTTTCCACCATTTTCCCAGCCTTGATTTTCCAGCACCCTAGTTCTTTGTTTTCTCCCACGCTCACTTTGGCTCCTGTCAATTGGCAGCATTTACTGTTCTCGATATTAAAACCAAACTTGAGATACAGGCGATATTCTGTAAGTGGAAGTACAGGGATTTATAGGGAATATACTAGGAAGTTGTGTATATCTTTATTATTTCTAGGAAATACAAAAATTTGAGTAGCTAAACAAAACCTCCAAAAAGCCCAGAATAACCAGTAGTTACTAAACCAAAACACACATTGAAAGAACTTCAAGCTCCTTGAAATATCTCTTAAAAGTATCCAAGTCGGGGCACTACTTCAAATATCCCTTAAAAGTATCCAATTCCTGGCACCCTTCAAAGAATACCTACTGTTCCTCCCAGAAGAAAAGTGGAACAAATATCGAGAGTAGGTGGAAAAGCTGACGGCGGCGGGCGGCATAAGGCTATAAGGAAAACTTTAGTTTGGCACGCTTCAGCAAACTTTGTTCCCTTCCCTCATATACAAGTTTGCTTACAAAATGCTTTTTAATACTTAAAGAACCCACGGAAAGCGCGTAGCGGAGAAATATCAAAGGCCTGGGCTTAAATTTAAATGTGAATTATATCCACTCAGTTGGGTAAATCGGTCAAGGGAACAAGGGAACATCTCTCCGAAAGGGGGAGCAATTCCTTTTTATTAATTTGTCAGTGATTAGTCTTCGCCCCCCTTTTCCTGTTCCGACTCTTTCCCCCTCTAAAGATATATTGCACCATTAACTTTATGGCGCTTCCCCACTATGTGTGCTGTGTGTGTGTGTGTGGTGTAATCATTTAATAAATAAAACGTGTTGATTTGACATCTTAATTGGGCCTTTGACACGCGTTTCTTTTTCGCCGTAATACCCAGGCTTTTATAGAGGGAACTACTCTACGGCCACTCACTCGTAAAAGTTCACTCCTCGGCTTAACTGTCAACGACGCCGCGCGGAATCAAAAGTCGGCAGATTCAGAAATCAATGAACTCTCAGCGGAGGTTTTATTTGTGTGTTTCTTGGCCCGAAGCTAGCTTCTTGGGAATTGCTCAACTCGGGGGCATTATTAGATTTGATGACAGCCACCGGGGGGGCAATCGAGGGGCAGCCGAGGGAGCACTGGCATTAAAAACACATTAAAAGATTAGCAAGGAATAGGAAAAGTGCGAGGCTTAAGACGAATAATTAGGAAAAAGTGTGAAATAAAAATGAATATTAATTTCATGGGAATATTCGAGTATCTCAGGGTTCTTGTTGTTTCTATACAGCATATATCGGAATCGTATCAGTTTAAAGTATCACACACACAAATTTTCCCCAGTTTTCCAACCACATTTCCTTAGTTTTTACGCAGCGCACTTGTGATGCCCTTCTGCTGCCTGCCCTTCTCCTTTTCTTTGATTCTCTCGGCATTATTCCCCGTTGATCCTTGAAGTGCCTTCCAATTTGGCTGAGTTTTCCTTGGAAAATCCTGTGTGAGTGTGCGTGCGTCTGCAGTGAAATGCTTAAGGAGCAACGCAGGATATTGCTTGAGAAGTGCTCGAAATGTCGTTCTACCTGTCTCCTTTCCTCACTGTTTATAACAATTTGTGTGCCAGTGTGCGTTTCCTTTCGGGTTTTTATGTTTATTTTCTTGCCTTTGGTTTTTATTTTCGTTTTGCAGCTTTGTTTTATTTATGCCTTCGTCGTCGTTGTTCGTCCGTCTACCTGCTTCGCTCAGTGTTCGGTTTTCCCTTTGAGTTTTTCCACATTCATTTCATTTCCTGGCTTCTACCAAGTGCCTGCCGCCGGCGGCTCCTAAAACTTCTTTTTCCCTTTAATTTTCCCGCCCATCCCTTAGTTTTTCCCCGACTAGTATCTCCTCTTGCGCCGCTTCACTGTTCGTGTTTTTAGCGCGTGAATTATGATTGTGGCTTAGTTTTTCCCACTTTTCCGGAGTTGTTATTATCCCTATTGTTTTTGTTATATTTACTGCACTCAAAGAAACTATTCAACTTGATTATAATTAAATTTATTTATTTTACAAATCCATTTTGACTAAACTAAAAGAATTTCTATTAAAATTTATTTTTGTGAAGCATAAATATTATAGTTTGCATCTCAATTTCAATAAATTCTTTTTTTTGAAATGAAATTAAACTAATAATTATATTAAAGATTTTCCCTGTGCACCGCCTGGCATATCCTTTGCCACACACACACAACACCCAGCATACACACACAGCCTGTGGCACTTCACCTTTTCCATCCTTTTTCGCTACCGAAAAATATCTGCAACTGCTGCAACTTTGAAATTAAAATAAATTAAACAAATATTTTGTTTGTTTCAAACATTTTTTACGTGCTAAATTCAGCGACGTGTGCGGAAATGTGTGTGTTGTGCCCCAAAAAACGACGGGAGATAGGGGCTAGCAGTAGCAACAGCTGCAGCTGCAGAGACACCGACACCGGAGTGGAAATGAGAAACGCTTTTCCAGCAGCAGTAGCACTGGGAAATTTATATATATTCAGAATTTGCATTTGCAAAATCAAAGTTGGATTGCATGGAAAAGTGGCAAAGGGAACGGTACGAGAAAAAGGATAAAAAGAGGAAAAGCCATGGCCAGAGGCAGTGGCAAAGGGGATTTGGATTTGTATTTGGCTTTTTGATACAATAAATTGGTTTGGTTAGCTGGAATTTTCAGTGTCTGTTGTGGAAATATTGATAAGCAAAGGGAAAGTCGAAAGATAAATAAACAAAAGGAAAAGGGACAAAGTTTGAAAATGTTTCAAGAATTTCACAGGAATTATATTGAGGCAATAACTGTGACAATTTTTGGGTAAAGAGGAATCCATAGTGGGGAAACCAATAAAATGTTATTGAAATGTAAAATGAAAATGAAAATATGGAAAAATGTGCAAGATTTATGTCAGGGATTGTCAGAAGATTTGTTACAGATTTCTTTATATTTCTTAGTTTACTACTAAAAGAATTTATATTTTCTATGACATCCATTAAAATAGTTAAAAAATCTATTTTTCAGCTACTGTTTGACTTTGAATAAAATCCAACCCCTTTCGATTCACTTTATCATTTTCCCCTCTTCAAAAAACATCCTTTAAAGTTATATTTCGTATTTTTTGTTTAGCTTGATGCTTTGGCATTTGAAATTTATAACTTGCATGCCTTGAATTTATATCTCCCTCTGTGTATACATATCTGTAGCCGGGGTTATGCACTATATTCTCTCTTTTTTTTGAGGTGGGTGTTGGTGGATTTTAAAACTCGCAGCTGTTTAAACAAACCATTGAGTGAGTGAGTGAGAATTCCTCAACATTTAAATGATACACACAGAGACACAAAACAAAACACACACTCGGACAGATAAAGCGTTGGACACAATAAAAATTCAATAACATTTGCTGACTGATGACGAAGTTGGCACGAGTTTGTAGTTTTTTTAAACCCTGAACGACCTCGTCATTGGTTTTGGTTACAGAAAAATTTTCGCCAACATTTGCAGAAAATAAATGTATTTTTCTAAATATTTTTAAAGTCTTTTTTTTTTTGTTTGCTACTGTTTTTATCGCAGTCGGCATTGATTTTTATTTAGTTTTTGATTCGTCTTTGGCCGAAATATTTGTAAATATTTTCATAAAGCGTTGATAGTTGGAGAGCCAAAGAAAAAGATAACGTGCGCTGAATATCAATAAATATTTGATGATTAATCTCTTATTTATTGTAATTTATATTTGTATTTGTATTTGCTTGCATTCCAAATGCAGGTGGCTAGAAGCTGAGGCTAAAGAACAGCTAAACTGACTCACAACGGCTGGCGAATATTAATTAATTTGTATTTATGGCATTTACGCTTTGAGTGGCTTTGGTTTTGTTTATTTCTACTTTTGTTTTGCATTCCAAATGAGTTGTGTAGCTGGAAAAACGTCTGACGTGATGGCATTTCTTGACCAACTTGCAAAAAAGCGATTGTCACGCCTGAATTACCTGTCTGTGCCGCACCTCACAGCTCCTCCGCTCACCACTCACCTTTCCCTAATTGAGTTGGCTACTGGAATTGGTATTGGAAACCGTGGGGGAAAGATATCTTGGATCATTAGCATGGTTACCTGATGATGTTGCCCAGTGGTTTTTGCTGAATTTCTGTAAGAAGCTCGGGAATTTCGGCTAAAGTAAATTCCCCTAATACTCTTGTGCGATTCGGCGAAGTAATTTGTTAAAATGAACAGACTTCTATGAATTTATTTATATCTACATTCGCATTTTAAGCCTAATCCACAATGGCCAAACCTTTGTTATTGATACTCTTGTGCAGTCCACATATAAATATTAAATTAAGTGTTTAATCAATACATTTTTATGAATTCATTTATTTACCTCTGAATGGATTTTCTTCTTTCGGTTTTGTTCTTGTTTTATTTTAACCTAAATACGTTCTTTGAAATCAATTTAGATTATTTAACAGGTATAAGCTCCCTATTATTTTGTATAAATGAAAGCAGGAATCATTGTTTTATATAAAAGTATGAGTATGTATTGTTTAATTGTAAAAAACTATACAAGGAAGGAAAAAACATATTAAAAACTTAATTCATTTTAATAGAGCTTCGATATTTTATATTAAAAGTCAACTTTATATATTTAAAAATTTATGAATTATACAAAGAGCATTTTCTATTCGCTGAAGCCTAGAGTTCTTTTGTATAGCTCTTTTTGGTATATTTTTTCTTATTTCTCCTCACTTATGTCTCCCCCTCTCTGCTTGTTTTTTCCACTCTTTTTTCGCCATGCTTTATATTTTGTATATATATAATTCTTTCTTTAACTGCTTCAACTGCCCACTCAAAGTCGTGGTCTTTTCTTTGGCTTCTGTTTGCCGATTTCTGCTCTGCTTTCGGCTCTCCCTTCTGCCTTTTGTTGGCTTCTTTATTGGGGATTGCCTTTTGCTCCTCGCTTTCAAATGAACCGTGGCAGGGGCTGTGGGACGGGGTAGAAGAGGTATTTTCTGCTCTAATTTGTATGCGTAACATGTCAAAAATCGTTGTGGTCAATACACTGATTGCTTTTGCATGTATCTGCATCTCAATCGGAGTGCCTGACTCTGAATTTGGATCTGTATCTTTTTCGGTATCGCTGTATCAGTGGAGTATCTCGAACTGAATAAACGTATCGGTGGCCGAGTATCTGCAGTTGAGTATCTGTAGCTGAGTATCTGTATCTGGGAGTATCTGTTTCAGCTCATTGCGGCCTTTTGCACGTTTCATGTTTCGCTGATGTATTTATGGCCGACTTTTTGCCACTGTTTTTTTTTCTCTGGCTCCTGATTGGAGTTAGCGGGTTAAGTGGGCAGACAGATAACACAGTGGTTAAGGGTAGAGGAGGAAAAGGTTTGGTTTGAAAAAGGTTGATAAGAATTGTTAAGGCAAAGTATCTAGGAAATGTGGTCTTAGATCAAGCAGGGCATGAAGAGGGTTTTTTCTTAGCTTCTTTGAGGATTTTCCGGGGATTTTAAGAGCTGGCCAAGTCCTTAGGTAATTTATTAGGCATTTAACATATTAAAGTAGCTTTAAAAGAGTTTATTTTGCAATTAGCATTATATTTTTCTCAATAAAAGCAAACGTTTTACGAATTTTATTATTTTGAGTGTGGATTTATTTTAATTGCAAACAACTCAATTAATATTTTTCGGTCTTTTATGCAAAAAGAATACTACAATAATATTTTACCTACCCCTCCTAGCCTAAATAAATAGATTAATTAGAGCTCAGCCGAAAAATGTTTCAATTTCACAGTCACTGCCGTTGGGCATAACTCTATGGGGTATTATCCCTTCCCCGTCACTAGTGAAAAACCTCATAATGATCGTTTAGCACTCGAATTTGTTCCCAAACGCTGCGGGACAGGGAAAAGAACAACAAAGGCTAGGCGGAAAAACGGTGCAAAGCTTTCCCCAGCGACTGGCAACGGCAACCCTTGCTGGGAAAATCGAAGACACGGAAATCAGTGCATCCCTTAAACCTGCTTTCGCAAAACAACATCGAGTGCAATCCCCTTTGGTTCAATCCAATCCAATCCTGTACTTTTGTTACTTTTGCTTGGTTTCTCAAGCATATCAATTCGCTTTTTTAGGGTTGAGCTGTCTGCTGTGCATCTGCGAAAAACGGGGGTGCTGCTGCTGCTGCTGTCTGAGAAGAAATGCAAAGGCAACATTGTACAAATTACACAAAATGAACTGTGAAAACCTTTTTTGTGAAACGCATTTCCTTTTATTCTGCCGTTTAAATCTGGGGTTTCCAAGGGGGTTGTGACACGCCCATTGCTGGAGTCGGAGATGGAATATAAAATTCTATGCTATGCAAAACATTTTTCTAATCAAACATTCCATTTCATTTGGCGTCTGAGGGTGGCTTTTAAGGGTTTTTGTCTTTCGGCCACAGTTGAAGTTTTAATTTCGTCTCAAGTGTAAAAAATTCATTTGCAATCCGGCTGCTGCCAGGAGGCTGTCAACCCCAAACTCCACCCAGAACCATCCCCTGGGCTAAAGATTCGTAATGCTCATTTGGCCGACAGAAATTAAGACTCGTATATATCTGAACAAATAATAAATTCTTGAGCGGGAAATTAAAAAACCAGACGGTGGGATATATTTTTTGCAACCCCCACAAATCGATCAACCCCCCTTCGGGTTTTTTTTAAGTCCGAAAGCGTTTTATTAATTTCACTTTGCACTGGAAATATATTTTTATTAAAATTGATTTCACTTCGGTATCAAACGGGGAAACACAGGCACAGTTCCCTGTGAGTTCCTGTAAAAAATTGCATTTGCTTATTTCCCTTTTTAATCATTGCAGCAATATTTTTTCTATCCATTGTTTGTCGTCTGCATTTATTATATAATTCGCATTGCACTCGGCGTCTGTCCCATCCTTTCCCTCGGCTATCTTTATTTTTTATTATATATTTTTCTTTTATTTTTTGTCCGCTTTCGTTTTCAGTGGGAAAAAAATGTATATTTTTATTGAGTTTCATTGAAGCGCATGAAATTGCAATAAAAGTCTATGAATGGGGATAAAAACCAAGCTCTCTCAACCCTACACTTGATAATTTTGTGGAATTATAAATGGAAATATACACAGAGCAATGTGCTTTTAATTAAAAACTTTAAAGTTTCTTTAATCAGTTGGTGGAGGGAGGACGACGACGATGCTGTGGGGGGAGAGTTCAAGTTGAGGGTTAAATTAATGCTTTTTTGCCGCAAGACGCGGACGCGGAAGAACAATAAGAAGCAGCAGCAAATTGGGGTTGGAGAAAACTTGGTCCAATAAATTAAAAATGAATTATGAATGCGTTAAATAATTGTTGTTAAGCTATGGGTTTAAAGATCAAAATGATTAATGTAAATTATGGGTGCGGATAAGAGTCCAATTAATGCTTGTAGTTGGGTGTAAAGAGAGTGCAAATAAAGTAGAATTAGATGGCATAATAAGGAGCATATTATATATCCCCAAATAGCTTCAAATAATATTCATTGAGTGCAAAATTATACCTATTAATTTAATTCATTTAATACCCAATTTCGTATTCCGTTTATATAGAAAATCTCCTCTGCTTTCCACTCAGCTACCCAAGTGCTTCTTATTTTTCTCCGGTTTACATTTAATTTGCAAAACACTTCACTTCTCCCCGTGAAAGGAAAGCCTTGAGGAAAAAGCTTTAAAAATGTTTATTTCTCCTCGCTAATCACCTGCCAAAAGTGGAAAAGACGCTGACAAATGATGGTTAACCCTCGCTCCACCCCCTAAACATTTTACTTCATTCACTTTAACACTCCCCCTGCCTCCTCCGGCGAGTGTCAGGTTCTTTAAAAAATAAAATTAATACCAGCTCAAGAAAAAATACAAATAAAATGAGTAAAGCAAATAAAACGCAATGAATTCAATTGACAAGCGAGGAGAGTGGAGCAAAGAAAAAATCAATTTCCAGCAAAAATGTATGCGAAACATTTTTTCGGCGCCAATTTGACTTGGCTTTCCCGCTTCTCCCGCTTTTCCTCCTTTTGTCTGGCAATGAAAATGTGCTTGTAATAATAACTTCTTGGTGGGAGTTTGGAGGGGAAATTTGGGGTTGGCTTTTGCGGCTATAGAAAGCAAAATTCAAGGACAAACAAACAGAAAAGTGAAGTCAAACAGTTTTCTTTGGTTCTGTTATTTTTTTGTGTTGGTTGCTTCTCGACTATATATCCAGTCGCTCGCGATTTTCCTTTCGCTTTTCGGGTTGGCAAACATTTCTCCCTTCAGGCCTAAAAGCAGGCATAACTCTGCTTAGAAGTTCTAGCTTGTATTTTCCAGTCTTCCTTTTACTTTTTTTAAAGTAATTTTCATTACACTTACCTCAGGGCGGTGTAAGTGCACTTGAAATAAAAGTTGTAGTTAAACCTTGAATTAAGGTAAACTGGACTGTATTAAAGAATTACTTATATTATTCTGTAATCACATCGAAAATTCGAATTCGAACGAAAAGAATCGTGTGATGTGATGAATCTTGTTTATTATATGATCTTCGAATTAATAAACTATTTCTAGAAGGTTTTCCTTAAATAATTTATATAAAAACAAGTATTTAAGTGATACTTTTTAAGGTAAATGTAAGGAAAATCTTCTCTTAAATCCTTTGCTCCTCAATTTTTATCATCCCCGATTATTTTCCCAGTGTGAATCCCCCCTGAAACGTGGAAAATGCCCTAGCAGAGCTGCATAAATTTAGGAATGGTTCGTGGTAGGGAATTTCAGTTTCTGCTTAGGCAGCAATAAATTTTAAAGACGCCTCCAGGGCAATTTTAAAGCCTAATTTCCATTTTTGCCAAAGAGGGCGGAGGAGGAAAAATCCAAAAGGTAAAGCCAGGTGGAAACGTGGGTAAGGTCTAATCTAAGTTGAGAAACTTTTTGCCTACAAACCTTCCAGAGTCGAAGTGGAAGTCAAAGTCGGGAGAAATGGAGAGGAACTACTTTGCGTAATTATGTCAATTGCCATTAGGGAAATTCGGCAAAGAAAATACCCCTAAACCGAAGCCAGGCTATTTAGCCACCACCATCACCACCAGCAGGAGCAGCTCCTTGTTGGCAGCCATCGATATGCCCTACCGTCTGCCCGTCGTCTCTGTTGTGTGTCCTTTGATTTCAATCTGGCCTAGGAATATGTCTTTGTCTGAAAAGCCAGAAGGTTGGGTTGTTCAACCGAAATTTCAGAGGGGTTCGTGGGTCGTGGGGCCTTGTGGGTTGAGGGTTCGCTAACCAGCATAATCCTTAACACTCCAAGGACGTTAAGAGGAGGACTCAAATCGCTGTTGCGTGCCCCAAAGACATTCCAGCCAAAATACGCTTAAATAGTGCCACAAAATCAATCAAAAGTCAGTTTACGATAACAGGGGGTGAAAATGGCAGTGCCTGGCAGGGTGGCAGGATGGCAGGGCGCAAGGATGGATGGGTTTAATGGCAGGGATAAACGAAGAGCGGAGCCTGATTAACAAACGTGCCACCAAAACGTTTGTCATTAATTTTGCACATAATTGAAAATTGATTACACACGCGAAAAAAATAAATAAAGAAGTGAGAAGGGTGAGGAGAGGAGAGGAGAGGAAAAATATTCACTAAATTAAAAAATAAAAATTACCTTTAAGCATTATACAGTATTTTTTTTTGCGAATGAAAGCTTATTAAATATGAATTAATTTCAATTAATTTGTCATTCATGAAGGCGCTTCACTATCTGCAAATGCAGCTTTGTATATTTTTTTAATGGAAACTTTGAAAATGGTATTACCAATAAAAATAAATAGCATAGTATAAATATTAAATTTCACCTTAAAAATTCTAGTTAAAGCTTAGAATTATGTATTTTTTAACCTAGGCAAAGAAGAGATGTAAATAAATATTGAGTACATTAAACCCACTCAAATATTTATATAAATAAAAAGTTTAGGGTATTGCCCACTTCGATTTCAGGGCAAAACAACTGAGCTTTGCTGTTAAATTTCATAAATGAAATGCATTTTAATTAATTTTGCACAATTTGAAGCGTTTGTCAGGGAGTCTGCGAATGTCCTTCAGCCAAACTCCTGCCAACTACAACTCCTCCTGCTCCTTTACCGTATTTGTCAATGTTTACATAAATATTTAATAGACCAGATAAATTTCAATGGATTGACTTTGCACACAGACACTAAAGGGGGTGAAAAAGATGGGCAGATATCGGCATGGTTTTAGCCTTTTTAATGCCAGACATAAGCAAATTAATTTATTTATTATTGGCAAAGATAAAACGTTGCCTTGTGTTTGTTGGCAAATTATTTATAAATAATGCAACGTTACACATAACCATATCCGATCGCATTTCGATTCCCACTTTTTCGCCTTTAATTTTGTGTGTTTCTTTTTTGCCTGTTTAATTAGAACTAAAAATGCATGGAGACTGCTGGGTTTTTTTTCATTCAAAGCTGAGAGAATAATTCAATTATGCCAGCTGAAAATGGCCAAAGAAAATATTCCGAAATTATTTATACAAATTCCTTTTATCGGTTATACGTTTTTTTATTCGCTCAAATTTAAAGCCAAAAACTGTGTGAATTTTTTATATCCAAAATAATTGCCAAAAGCTTTAAGGATTTGTGTGAATATTTAATAGATTGCATGTGTGTATGTTGAAGGCTTTTTGGGCAAATGTTTTATTACAATTTATTAGGTCACTTAAATGGCTACCAGTTTAATAGGAAATATTGATACAAAGCTTTAATTTAAACTATAAATTAATATTTTAATAAATTCACTTTAAGTTCGTTTAAATTTTAATTAAATCCACAAGATTTCGTATACTTTCCCGTAGGAAATATGAATTGAGCTGGCCACAATTTGGCGGCTTTTATTATTATTGTTTAATTTGCGTGCTCTTTTACAGCAGAGCGTAAAAAAAATATAGCACTAGATTGCTAATTAATTCATTGCCGGTAGACTTTTTTACGCTCCCAGCGAGGCGAGTGATAAAAAGCTACAAAAAATTCTTTACACTTTGCAGGCGGAGAAATAATAAACACAAAACACCAGAGAACTTTTTACTACAATTTGAATTTTTGTAGTTGTTCCCTATTGTTTATTGAGGGAATGTGTAAATATTTAAACAATTTCTTGGGGAGGTGCGTTGACGTGCCTCACCTTCTAATTGCGGGCCCGTATATGTGGCCCACTTCTTCGCCATTCGCTGTTACCAATCTGAAATTAACTCGAACTTTGGGCCAAGACTTGCGTTGCTGGCCCGCTGATGCGAGAGAAAGCAAACAATAAACAAAAGCATAAAATTGTCGGTGTAAATGGGGTTTATTACAAAACACACACTCATATATTGGAGGGAGTGATAGAAAGGGAGAGAGGGGAACCCCATAGTGCAGCTGTCTGAGCGGAAAAGCGGGAAAAAGGTGTGAAAATTAAGGGCAGCGCCCAGCAGATGCACCTGGGGATAATAAGCGTATAAGATTATAGTAGTAAACTATATAAAGAAATTGTTGATTATATGTTATGCCAGTTTTATCATGTTTTAAAGGCATTTACTTGCCTTAAATTACATTTTTCTTTTTTTTAGTTGCTTGTATCCAAGTTTTATAAATATATATAAATATCTGAATATTTATCTAATACATTTTTCAAATAAATATTATTATTAAAAACTAATAATAATAAAGAAATTCCAATTCAATACGATTTCCAACAAACAAACCTTAAACTCTGAGCTCAGCAACACTTGGCTTGGCAACATGTTGCCCCATTTAACAGCCGCCTAACATTTCCAGTACAGTCTGCTTGCAACATAAAGCTAAATAACTCTGTACGTGACTTGCGCTTGATTTATAACTGTAAAAAGAATGTCACAAGCGTTGAAATAAATAAAATAAGAAGAAAAGTGGGGAAAAAAGAGGAAGGAAAAGAGGGTGGAGCAAGAGGTAGGTAAAAGAGGCGAAAAAAAAGGTGGAGAAGAGGTAAAGTGTCGTAAGAAGTGGCTCAAAGAATCAGTGGGAAAACGGTAGTTGTTGCTGCTCTATCACCGAAGCATTGCGAGAAGAACGAGAACCGAAGACTGCAGAGTCTCTTCCGCAATCTCTTTGCCCCCGCGTGACACTTAAAAACTCATTAGCAAATGGAAAAAGCGGAAGAAAACAAGGGATAGAGAGAGAGAGAGAGAGAGAATAGAAAACGGAATCTGGCTAAATTGTCAACTTGTTGCGCCAGCCACGCCCACACTCGACAAACTCAGCCACAAACACGCCCAGTTATAACGCCTATAAACCGCAAAACAAGAACAACAAAAAACCCAAAAAACAAATCATAAGAAAAACAAAGCAAAAAACTAACAAAAAGTGGCAGAAGCCGTCCAACAGCTGCCTAAAACAGTTGGCCAACAGTTTAGAAAAGTCTCTCCCATATCTCCACCTCTCGTACATTTATACACTTTTTTCAGAAAGAAATTTGGAAAATTATTAAAAAATTATCTTATATAATTCTTAAATTAAATTAAATTTATGAAGTAAGCGGTCTATTCCTTAGGGTTTTTTTTTTATATTTTAAAATCAGTATTTATTCCCTATAAAATCAAGTGTCCAAGCTACAAATAGTTTATTCTTAACTTTTCTAAACATTGTTATGGGCTGAAAAATTACTATCAATGACTTTCTTCATGTTAAACCTCTATTAAAGAGTATTTCCAAGTAAGCTTTCATTTATTTTTCAAAATTTTCGTCCAAACTTCTGCCGTTTAAGAGACCCCCAAATGCTAAATCCACTTGTCAAATGCAGGCGCACAAACAGCGCAATGAAAAACTGTGGGGTTGGAGCTCCAGCTGTGAACTGGACAGAGAGAAGATCACAGGGAATTAGGGAAAGGAGAAGTTGGAGAAGCTGAAGAGATGCGACGCTGACATCTCCGCCTTACGAGTGTCAAAACAAAACTATTTATTTCCCTCACTTGCCGCCGCGACAAAGACTAAGAGTGCCGCCCAGTTCTCCCCCAGCAACATTTCTTTTTAAATTGCGGCGACATTGAAATTAAATTGTCTGTGCTGCAGCAGCAGTCTCAAAAAATGAGGGGGAAGCTGAAAGACACAGCACATTGCAGTGCGACAATGAAGAATTATTTGAAGAGTCGACAAGATCTTATCTAAATGGCCAACTTGGCTATTTTGGTGAACGTTTTAAGAGGGCAAATATGGTGAATTTTTGGCCATAAAAGTTTGGAATAAATTACTATAACTAAAAGTCTGGATTTAATAAACAAAATAAATCTTAAGATAAGTTAAATCTTAAAGTTTTAATCGAAACTTTTAGGTACTTTGCTAATTTCGGGAATTTTCGGGCAAATCCTGCCTAAATGAAAAATGTGAAAAATGCAGAAAGCCAGAGGCAACCAGCAGAGCAGCAGCGGCAATAAAGCGGCTGAAGCTGGCTACAACCTGCAACTAGGAACTTGCAACTTGCAACTTGTGTTGCTGCTGCCGTCGCCGTCGCTTACTTTAAGTGGCTTTTCTGCTGCTGTGGCAAAATAACTGGAAAAAGCATCAGCAGCCAGGGAAAACTGATGGAGGGAAAGCAGGGAAACTAGAGGGAAGGAGCGAGCAGGCAGAGAGCCGTAAAAGAGAAGGAGGATGAGAAACAGCAAAATTGACAAGCGCAACATTGAAATTGCTACAATGACAAACTGCAATGTGCAGCAGGGAAAGGGACAGGGACGGGGCGCCGGTGGTGTCAGCGTGTGGGAGGGGGGCAGCTGATGCACTGCCACTTGACAGAGACGAATGTTGAATGCCTCGCAGAAGGGCAGACAGAGAGGGGAGTATCAGCAGATGAAGAGGGGGGGAGGAAGAGGGAGGGCTGCACGTGCGTCTCTGCCACACAGACATTTAAATATAAACCGAAGATTGCCACAGATGCTGCCGGTGCACTGAAAGAAAATAAAAGTAAGGGAAATTGGTTAGAATTTTTGGGTTCTTAGGGTAAAAAACTTTAATAAGTACAAGAAATAAAACAAAACTGCTTTAATTTGTAAATATTGCCTTAAAAGCTTTGTAGAGATTTAAAATCAACAAAACAGCACAAAAAAAGTATGTCACAAAATGTTAAAAACAATGAATTTAGGTCCCTGAATGTAAATAAAACCCTAAGTTAAGAGGTAGCCAATCGAAATAACGATGAATAAGCTGGAACTGAATAATAATTATAAAGTACGCGTTGGAGAGATTTAAAATTTATTATAAATGGGGCACAAAAGTATGCTACAAAACGTTATAACAACACAGTCGAGTCCCAAAATAATTAACTGACTTCTCTCAAGCATTGTTTAAAGTAATTTCTTTGTTTTAATTTTAAAATTGCAATTTGTATAAAATTCAATAATATTTGTATTCTTTTCCCCGTGTACAAGATTGAAAAATCTACACCAAGCTGCTGAGATCAGGGACGGCGTGCCATCAGGGGGATCGCTCTGAGTAGGTGGCAGGGCATGTTTAATTAATGCAAAGTAAATAAGAAATTGGAAGGAGACGCCAGAGGAGGAAACCAACGAAATTGATTGAGGAATGTACCACAGGGCAGGAGGCAGGAGGCAGGCAGTGTGCGGGTGCGGGAAAATGCATAAAAGCCCCAACTCCCCCTTTTCCTGTTGCATTGTTTTCTCGGCTATTTATAAAGTTTCGCTTCCTCTGCCATCGCCCGTAGATTGAGCAAAAATTGTTGGTAAATTGGTTTCTAGTGTTTTACGGCTTGAAAATTCCCAGGGAAGATGAAAGGCAGAGGATTTTCGTAATTTTGTAATTGATCGAAATAGCTGTGGGTGATATTTTAAAGATTAAAATAAGGAAGTAGTAAATAACAAAGCTTTTAACTTCTAGAAACACAAAATAAGAATGGAAGAGATATAAATGCGGTGACATCATAATTATTCATTTATTCTTGACATTAAGCATGAAGTTTATATGATGTACTTGCTCTTTATACAGCCAGAGAAATACCATAAAAATGCAATCGTTAAATCGAGAATAACTTAACCACAAATACTTTAAGAGTCATTCAAAGGTCAAGTTTAATAACAAAAACAAAATCACATACTTTGCTTACTCAACCTGTTTATATGATATTTATTTAATTATATGCCTCAATTACTCATAACTAATAAATCAATTTCACATTTTATATAAGAGATTACTTTTCATTTTCATAATTTTAATGACCTTTTCTTTCGCGAATCATTTTATCATCGTCACTTTCCTCATTTATATAAATATCAACTCTTTTTTTTGTTGTGTTTTGCCCACTAATTAATGATGAAATATCTATATGTATAGGCCAATCCAATTTCTCACCAACATTAACTAATTATTTCTCTTTTTTTCTATCTCATTTTAGGTAAGTCCCGCAACTGATGTGAAATGTGTTTTCTTTGGGTCTGATTTTATCGTAAGTTTATTATTGTAAATTTTTTCCATTTCATTTTGTGTTTAATTAACAATGATGACGCTTTTCCAAGATTTATTTTGAACAAAAAAATATGTTTTTGTTGTGGCGAAATAGAAAGTGCCAACTAAAATAACTTGAAAATAGTGTACAGAAATAACTATAAGCCACTAAAAATATTTTTCAGTTACAAAAGCGAGAAAGTAAAAGTGGTCTCTGCATTCACTCTCCCCTCTCTACTTTTCTCCTCTTCCTAAGTAGCTGTCAGCAGCTGCTCCAAATGTAATTGTAATTGGCAAAAAGCAGAGAAAAAAGCTGGAAAAAACATAAATAAATCCTAATCAAGTGTAACCAAAAGAGGAAACTCGGGGAGCAAATCAGTTTATAGCGTAGCAAAAAAGAAAAATAGTTTCTTTTACTTTTTCTCTTGCTGCTTTTGGAGAAGAGACAGCCATCAGTCCCATCATCGTCGTCACATGCGTAAAGCTCGGTTCATTCATGATAAATAACCGCCTGGAAACCCCCCTAAAAACCCCTGGTAACCCCCTGAAAAAACCCCCTCAAATACCAGCCATCCTCGAGCTCAAATTTCGAAATTCGAAGCGACTGCAAGCCTGCGTTGAGAGATGGATTGAGTTGCAAGTTCGAGAGCTGCAAAGAGCTGTGCCAGGCTTGCTATCGGTTTCATCTCAGCACAGTGGAAATCATTGATGGGAGTCCCCTTTCTGTGACGACCCCTCTTAACCTCCCCCCTCGAATCATTGGTGCGCAATAATTAGCACAGCAGCTATAGCTATCGCTTTCCCTTCCTGGGAAATTTACACGATCTTCTGCCCGCCTTTGACGTCTTTTTAAATCAGAAACAGATGCATCCTGCAGATACATCCTCATCGTGCGTGCTTCATACGGAAAATCAGCAATGATTTTTCCTCGTTTGGCATATAATTTGTACTTTTGCACAAGGCTAAGCTTGCACTAGAGTTTTTCACTTATTTTTCTAAGCCATTAGTTTAATTAAATGAGATTAAATAGGGAATTCAGGGAAAAAGTCAAAGGGAAATGCATACATTTTATGCAAGTAACTAGACTTTGAAGTTGAAAACAAAGCATTTCTCTTAGGAATAAAAATCGAAAGCCCAGTTTAAACTTGACTCTAATTACTGCTTAGTTAAGACATTTCCCTTATTACAGAATTTCCCTGCTTTAAATCCTTGACCAACCTAATTGCATTTTCCGTTCAATTACATCTACGAATTTCAATCAGAAGTTTTCCCTGCAGCCAAGAGAGTAACCGTAAATCACAAATGGAAAATGCACTCCGTTTCGGGGGTTTTTCACCCGCGTTTTCTGCAGCAAATTCGCGCATAAACAATTGACCCATGGTGCTGGTCAGAGCCCCCCTTTTAGCCATGGCTATGGCAGGAATAACCCCCAGCCCCCCTCCCACACACGCACACACATATTCCCTGGGGCGTCCAACTAACCGCAAATGTACAGGCAATAAAATGGCTCATCTGTTGGCCATCGTGTCAGGGCTGGCATTTCGCGATGTCCTTGTTTGTGCGCGTTGCGCGAGTCCACCCTATGGTGGCAGTCCCTTCTAAACCCCCTTTTGTAGCCCCTTTTAGCCCCTGTTTAGACCCCCCTTTCACACCCCTTTTCAACCTCCCCTTCCGTTGCATGTTTGCCAAATGTCAAGCATCATCATAATAATTATGGCAAAAATCGACGCTGTCAACATACACACCAACACCGACCAGTACTGAGGGGGGGCTAAAAGAGTGGGGGGATGCTCTAGGGTTAATAGAGGGGTGGGGTGTGGGAGGTGGTAGGTCGCTAAGTGGGCCAAAAGGATGCCACTTCAAAATGGCGGCCAACATTCGATGATGCTCTTGCTCTCTCGAGGCAAAGTGGGTGGTTTTTTTAAAGGAGCCACACACACAAAACCGCAATTCCATACCGAATTTCACCACCAAGCCCCCTTTCACTTTTATTTTCCCCATTTTTGAGAGGGGGTGGGAGTGGGAGTGGGAGGAGAACTGCATTGTCGTCCTACATAAATGCATTTTTCGGAATGCGTGTCGCGTAAAATTTTCTTTCTGCCGCCTGCACTTTTTGTAGTTGTTGTGTTTTGCACTCGTTTTGCTGGCTGCCAATTTGCCTGCCACAACACACACGCCCCCCTTTTTCCCCAAACACATGCAAACACACACACCCTATTCCCCCTTGGCCCTTTTTCAGCCCAATTTTCCAGCCAAAAAAGCAGCAAACAAAATAAAATGCTTTTGGCCAACCGAAAATTGAGTGAGAAATGGAGAAAAAAGTGCGTGAAAATGCGGGGTTTTGAAAAGGTAAAAGAGAGAGAGAGAGGTACTCACACTTGTCATGTCCTTTTAGGCACTAAAAACTCGATCATTTACACTTTTTTAGCTGGGCTCTATTTATTATTAAATTTTTTCTACCTTATATTTATTGATTATTTTATGGTTGAATATTTTGTCAATTTTCTTTCTATACTTTTGAGGGATGTGGAGTTAAAAATTGATTTGATAGAAATTAAAATATAAAAAAAACGAATTCTTTGCAAATTAATAATACGTTTAGGCTTGTGGATTTTGTTCTGTGATATTTTGTACATTTTAAAGCACACATATTAACTGAAATATAAGTAAATATAATTATAAGTTAGTTGAAGTATTTTTAATATTTAATTTCTTCTCTATAACCCCCAAAACCACCCCATTTTACATCAGTGCAGGAGATTTCACTTCACCTGCATTGTTGGCTTTAAGATAAGAAAATGCTTTCAAAATCTTGTTTTCCCACACGCACTTAAAAAAAAAGAAGAGTGAACTCGTGAAAAGACTTGCTGGGAGATAAAGGAAAACTAAGCCAAGTTGATAGATATCTGTTGACTGCTGTTTCTGTTTCTGTTTGCCCGTTGTCATCGTTTCACATGATGTTTTTCCCCTTATTGTGTACAAATGTCATTAGGCACAAAGCAGATGAACTTGTGTATTTCCCCCACAACAACAAGAAAAGTGCAACGGCAGTGGGAGAATTTTCCCTCAAAGCTGCGTCTCTAATCTGGTGGCAAGTGCATCTTGGCTCTCGTGTGAGTAACTGCCAGCAGTTTGACACACAAACACAATTACAGCGATCACGACACACAAATTGTACAACGAGAACCAAACAAAAAAAGAATATATAAAAAGTACACAAAAACCCAGGAGAAACCAGCAAAAAACACACATGAGACTCGAGAAGCCACAGAGATACGATTTCGGTTTGGCAACCCGAAAACAAAAATTGAGTTTTGAGCTCAGAGTTTATCGAATTGCAACCATAAAAAAAGAAGAAGTCAATGCAATAACCACAGATGCGAAGAAATAACATCAAATAAAATGTTGAATGAAATAAGCAACAGCCAAAGGAAGTAAGCCACTCCTTCTATCTAGAGATTTTTCTGGGGGTAAAAAAAAAGAATAAGATAAAATATATATCACTATGATTAATATATTAAATATTTTTTATGAATACTACAAGTATTTTTGCTAGAGGAAAAATTCATGAAATATAAAGAAAATTCTATAAATATTTTATTTCGACTTTTCTGGAAGCAAGTAGATTATATTTCAAATATATTCGTAAGGTAAACTTACATATACCAAAATTAATATTTAAAATATTTTACTACCTCCAAAATAAAGATTTTCTACCTAACTCTGTAATAACTCTATTTTTTATTTAAAAACAATAAACCTCCAAAAAAGCCCAACTTTACAACACCATCCACGCCTTCTTAAGATTATTGAAGATTATTTAATCAAAGAACACGTTTCTCTTGACTCATCAATCCGAAATCGTATTATTTTTCGTGCCTGATCTGCAAATAAAAATGTTCCGACTTAGTCAGCTTTACAAGACGGTACTAAAAAATGCCACCAAAAAAGCAGAAGCGTTTTCTCTTTGAGTCAACCTAATAAACAAAAGCTACCGAGATATTTGCGGAAACTAATGAAAAGCAAACAGAGAGAAAAAATAATAATAATTCCCCGCTTAGTCAGCCTACTTTGACCAACTTTAGAGTGACACACATAATAATATTATATAGCCTTATAATTATAAAATAAAAGCGGCGGCAAACATTTCCGCTTTTTTGTGACTCACAACATAAAAAAGAAAAATATTGCGAAACTTTCGGCTTTTAAGTCACTCTTAATGAGTCATTTTAAAAATGTTTCGTCTTCTCTTAGTTCTCCTCTTAGCCATGGCTTTTTGCACTACTTTTGTTGTTTGCAAACATAATACATTATGTTTTAATTAAACACGAACAAAAAATGGATTGAAATAAAAATAAAAAATCCGGAAAATTACGGAAACTTTAAGGCTTTAAAGAGCTTTTGGTAAAACGCTGGTTGGGGTGTCGGAAAAACCGTGTCAAGTCGGAAAATTCGTTCAGGTGGGGCGCCCGCCCGCCCGTCTGTCTGCCAAAGAAAAGGAAAACTTTTCTCTCGCTTTTCATGTGCGCGTCATGCATAATAAGAGGAAAATGCAGGGGCAGAAGGGGGAAGGGGGGGAGAGGGTTGAAAAATCGGGAAAAGGAAGCAGGGGCCAGGACTCCCCCCACATATGCGTGAAAAAAGGATCGAGAGAGAGGAAGGGAAGGGAAGGCTAACATGAGTGCATTCAAATATTAAAAAACACCTCAGGATAGCAGGTTAAAAAGAGAAAAGTCCCAGGGAAAATGGGTGGAAAACTGGCACAGATGTGGGGGGCCGGGGGGAAGAGGCGAAAAAAGTGTCAGCCGAAAGGCGTGGCACTTAGTCGAAATTAACTGAAGTTTGCCACTTTTGTGTTGGGCTGAGAACTGCAACTGATGACAGTTGAGAAGCTGGAAAAGCGCAGCTGGACATGGGAGGAAAATCCCGGACCCGGATAACCCCAAAGTACAGAAACTCCACGGCCTCAAAAAATTTTCACTCTTGGTATACCCCCCGCCTTTTGCACTTCCGTATCTCACTTTCTTTGTCACCATTTTCATTTGCCAAAGTGAAAAATAATTAAAAAGGCGTTAAAATGGGCAACAAACTAAGCGGCGGCAACAAACAGAAGCCAACAGGCGGGAAGAGGGGAAAACAGGGGGGGAAAATGAGGAAGAAACAGTCGGGGAAAAGGGGTGTAAAACGGACCCAAGGACCAAGATATCATTCTGAGAAATGCAAAAAGAGGAAAACCCTTTTGCACCCGGCCATTTTGGCGTTGACACTTTAAATCATTTTGGTGTTGGCCCCGGATATTTTAATTATTAAATGCAAAGGATCCGCAGGATTTGCCAGGATGTTGCACGAGACACAAGACGACCACGAACGAAGCGGTTGGAAAATGCAGCAGCAGTAACAACAACTAAACGGACGCGCGCCACGCGTGGAAATTGCTGAGAAGCCTGCGGTGCTTCCACCGCCTTTCTCTCTGCGTCTTTTCCTCTATCATCATGCAAAGGAAAAGCTAAATTAGAGCAGCAAGCAAAGGGTGGGGCGAGGGAAAGGGGTTGGGAAAACTCACCTGCTGCGAAATCGCAGGTGCAAGGCGCACAAATTGTTTGCCAAGGACCAACCAGGAAGTATTTAGAGGGAAAGGAAGAAAAAGGCGCTCACAAGAGGGGAAGTCCAGAAAAACCCAGGGAAATAATATTAAATATTAAGAAAAAAACTAGATTTTTTTAAACCAAAAGCCATAGGATATCAGGTTTTAATACAGGACAGTATTCCCTGCTTAAAGATTCATAGAAACACCCCTTTTCACCGGCTGGAAAATTAGGAAAAGTGAAAAGCAAGCCCAGTGAACGCGACAAAATCTAAACGCAAATGAAGCGACAAGGATGCTGAGCCGAGGATAAGCAGCAAGATGGAGCCGCGGGCCTTGAGCTTTGGGGCGGGGAAAAGCGAAGAAAAACCTGGCAAGGCGGAAAGGGACAAACGACAGGGAAAATCCCAGGTAGCCCAAGGATTTGTTGGGTGCCATAACAAAGTGTCTGACGCTCACTCAAGGATCCTTGCTTGGTTCCTTCTCTCTTTTTTTGTGTGGGAAAATGATGGACAGAAAAGAAAAGCCACATCATTTTCTAATTTGTAACTAATTCCCCGGGCTGCTTCAAAATAAACTCAACTCAACTCTCCCATAAATTATAAATGTATTTCCATTTCTTCTTTATTTCTCTCGGCGGCTTCTGTGGACTTTAAGGCGTAATTAGCATTAGCATCGCACAGGGAATTCTCGGCCTTTGTCTCCGTTTCTCCGGTTCTCTGTTTCTCGGTGACCTATCAAATGCCTATCAGCAGCAGGCCAGAATCGGAATTGCCTGAATTTACATAATTCTATAAAATTCCCATTAGAGCCCAGTCGATGACCAAAAATATCTCGTGGAAGAGCGGCCATAAAATGACTAATTAACTTTAAGCGTCTTTCGGTTGTCTCTACTCTGTACCTTTTTTTTTTGTATTTTGTATTTCTCGTATATATTGCCTTCGTTGTTTTCGTTGCCTTGTTCAACTTCTTTTGTTAATGATGATTTCGGTTACACCTGCTCTTTTGGATTGTATTTCATATATGCATAAAGCATGAGCAGCGGAGCTATGTGTATGTGAGCCGTAAATATCAAATTTTTGAGACATTGGGCTTATTATCTGATGGGGGTTTCATAATCGCTCAAAACCCGTCGTCCCCCCAGCCGAAACAAATACCATTTTTATTTGCCTAAAAACGAAGCTTGGAATGCCCTAAACAATAAAAACTTCAACACAATTCAAAGGAAAAAATATGACATAAGAAAATCAAAACAAAATTATGCGAAATCCATAAAAAAGGTAACAATGGGATTACCAATAACCAATAACCAATTTTAAATAGAACTGAGTGAGCAAATCACCTGCAAAACATCGATACTTATACCTAATATTTTAATAGTTTCCTAAATAAATTCAAGAAAAGTAATTGAATACCCCATAAATTTTAAGAATGCCTTGCACATGTTTCAACTTCAAACCCCTTTCCTATTTTATAATACCCCTCATTTTGAAGAACCATTAAAATATAAAATATCATCTTTGAATTTGGCCATATATGTATATATGCCTCTATTTCTCATGCATTTTTGGGGGGTTTTCGTGTATGTGTAAGATGAAACGTCATAAAAAAGACAAAGCAAAAAATGTAGAAACAGAAAAAAACACAAAAAAAAAAGTGAGGAAACAATAACGCTGAGTGAGGCAACTTCGTGCCATGTGTTGTGACGGCTCTCAGACGTCTTGTGTGATGGGTTTTGATGGAGGAATACGGTCTACCAGGCACCGAAAACCTACCAAATAAAACCGCACAGACATGAGAAGCAAATTATAAACGGTCTATTAGAAGTGGAGTGGGAGGCGGACTATCTATATTTTGGGAGATGATTATGATGGATTAATCGATGGCTGAGTTTCGGGAGACTAATGACAGAGTTAAGAGTGGAGAGACGAGTGGAAAATTGCCATGACTTTACTCAACATAAATATAAGTATTCTTTTTAGAAGGGGAATAGAACCAAATTTTTATTTAAAATAAATATATATATTTAATAACTCTTTGTATTTTATAAACACAACTTTAAGGGAATTTGTAGCTTGCTCCGAATAAATTTCAATTAAGAAACTCCCTGTTCTCGTTTAAACTTTATTGATTATTACTTTCGAATCCCGCCATAGAAATCTTCAATAACTTTTACTTCCTCTAGAAAGCTCTCTTGTGTGTTTACCTTTTTCAGGTATTATTTATATGGTTTCCTCTCTTTTTTGGCTTGTTATTCTCCTTACCAATTTGAACTATCCCAGTTTTTGATTAAATTTGATTGTTGTTGGCCTTTTGTGTGGCTCGTTTCCTCATCTTTTTCCGACTTCTAATTTGATTTTCGAAAGGTTATCGTTCTCTCTGGGCCTTCTTTAATTTTCTTTTCCAGTTGCTTGTTGTAGGTGTGTAAAGATGCTGACTCTTCTTCGATTCGATTCTTCTCCTTTACCTAAGGGGTTGGTGTTGTTGTTGTTGTTGTTGAACTATGCAAATGACTTTATCGCTGGTCTTTTGTTTAGACTTTCTTTACCTCTTGGCTCTTAGGGTTCTATACTACAAAGAAATTTATAGACGAAGAGGGAGAGAGAGAGAGAGAGGAGAAAGAGAAATAACAACAACTGCAACAACAAAAACCACAGCAGTTTCAACAACAGCACAAACAACAACCACACATGCAACCAATATGGTTCATGACTTGACTTTTGTTGATTCTTCCTCGTATTTTTATATCTACCTGTTTCTCAGCTACTTCTTCTGGTTTCCCCTCCTCTTTTTATGTTTGCTCGCATCATCATCGTCTTCTCTTATTCCCCAGCTTCTTTTTATCCAGCTGCCGCTTCTTCTTCCCCCCTTTTGTTGGCATTTCGTTGACCTAAAAAACATTCAAGCCCAAGAAAGACTAAAAAAAAGAACTACAAGAACAACAAAATAATCGAAAAAATGCCAGCAAAGGAGACAAACATAAATTGTTGTTGCTGCCGTTGTCGCCGGCGTTTATTAAGATTCGTTGATGATGCAGCAGCGGCAGCACTGAAAACGCAGCAGCAACCCGAACATGAATTTCTGCAATATCTGCAGCAGAACATGCATTCACTGCACTTGGAGAAAATACTGGATTTCATCGCACCAAAATAGCAAATTGCTTAAAATCCATTTTTGGCTTAACTGGTTTATTGGTGGTTTATTGATCGTAAACTCAACCGATTTCATCCTGGTTTGATTTTTTCTTCTTAGTTTTAAAAGGTGAACATTTCTGCATTTAAATCTCGATTTATAATTTTTGGCCGATTTTTTACAATTTTTACGATGTAACCCCTGTCATTTATTTAAAAAAAATTGTTGGCTCAAAATCGCCAACTCGTCAATGGTTTTTTGATCATAACTTGGCTTAAACTCAAACGATTTCATCCTGATTTGGTTTTTTCTTCTTAGTTTTAAAATGAGAACATTTCTGCATTTAAATCTCGATTTATAATTTTTGGACGATTTTTTACAATTTTTACGATGTAACCCCTTTCATTTATTTAAAAAAAATTTTTGGCTCAAAAATCGCGAACTCTTCAATGGTTTTTTGATCATAACTTGGCTTAAACTCAACCGATTTCATCCTGGTTTGATTTTTTCTTCTTAGTTTTAAAAGGAGAACATTTCTGCATTTAAATCTCGATTTATAATTTTTTGCCGATTTTTTACAATTTTTACGATGTAACCCCTTAAATTTTTTTCAAATAATGATGTCAATTTTTGGCTAACATCTTCAATGGTTTTTGATCATAACTTGGCTTAAACTCAACCGATTTCATTCTGGTTTGGGTTTTCCTTCTTAGTTTTAAAAGGAGAACATTTCTGCATTTAAAACTCGATTTCAAATTTTTGGAAATTTTTTTAAAATATTTAATTCTACAATCCCATTTTAAATACCCTTTTTCTCAGTGCAAAAGCACGGCTGCAACATCTGAGGCCGTTGCATATTCCGTTGCAGCTTTCTTACCTGTTTTTTATTGTATATCTTTTTTTTTCAAGCATAAAACGGCAACAGCAGCTGCTATCCTAAAATATATTTAAGGTGAGGACCGCTTACCGCGTGCGTCCCCCCTGATCTCCTTTTGGTATCTCCTGCCTGCCTCCGTTTCGGCCTTCAATCTCAGCTTTAAAGTGCCAATCTGAAGTGTAATTAAGGTTTTTTTTTCGTTTGCAAAACATCTGCCTTTGGTTTTTTTTTTTTTTTCTGCTTCAACTTAAAGTGGTTAAAGATGTGGTCAGAAGAAGGGGTTAAAAATGGGAGGAGAAGCACCGTACGCCCTTCCAGGAACTCCTAATAATCTTCATCGCCAGCTTCATTTTTGTGGCGTTTTTTTTTCGTATTTTTTAGCTGGTTGCCAAATATTTGCTTCATGCATTATTTTTTGGGTTTTCGCAAGCCTTCCGAATATCAGTAACAGTCCAAAGAAGAGAAGACGAGGAAGATAAATAACCCAAAAAAGGGAAACCAGGAAGGGAAAAGAAATCCCTGGTCTCAAAAAAAGAAAGTTTGAAAAATGAAGTTGACCAGAGAAAATTTGGTTTTTTGAAGGAGCGGATTTTTTATTAAAGAAAATTTACATATTTATAAATAATATTTAATCGTGGATAGGTAAAGATAATATGATTTTAAAAATTAGTTAAGGGATTTATTAACTACATTTTAATCACCATTAATTTCTCTCTGTATTTTAAACCAATTTTCATCTTAAAAATATGTTTATGTTGAATTAAAAACCTGGCTCAGAGTGCGTGTGGCCTCCTTAAGATCTTATCTAATTCTGCAAAAAGTGCGATATTCCCCTTACCATTTACCAACTATATTTAATTTCACAGAATTTCTGTAACAAGAAAATAAAACCTGTTTAAACATTTTTCTCTAGCTGATCAGCTGGCGTGTGTTTTACACCTTCCTCTTCCTTCGGGGCCACCGAAATTTTAGAATTCGAAAAACGAAAAAAACATCTGCCCTTTTTGTAGTGCTGCTCTCGTGTTGTTCTTTATTGGTGCTTCTGCTTCTGGCTGGGTTTCCCGACATTTACCTAGGCCATCAAACATTTCCTCTCCGGACTGAACCGTGTGCGGCGCTGCCCTTTTTCGAAATTTAATTTTGATTTTAATTTGATTTCGGATCTCTTTTCTTGCTTCTGGATGCGTTGATTGTGTTTGTTCTTGTTCTCTCCGTCCGTATCTATGTGCCGGAAATTGTTTTTTAATTGCGAGGAGTGAAGTGAAGGGGCAGAGGGATGGCCCAATGATTTGTGGTCCAGAGTAGAACATAAATATTTATTGCAAGTCCGATTTAATCGTCATCTTTATCAGCCTCATCAGCAGTTGCCGTTTGCAGTTGCAGTTTGCAGTTTTGCAGTTTTCTCTCCCAGTTTCTGTTGATTTCTTTGTTCTACAGTTTATCAACTTTTGTCATCGCAAAACAAGCACCGCAGGCCAAGAAACTATGTGCAGATGCTTCCTTTTTTTGTGATTGTACCCTCTTTCCCCTTGTGAGGGTTCCCTCATTCATGTTTGTTGAGTTTTCCCTGAGGTTTTGCCATCGAACATTCCACGGCCTTAGGTTACAGGTTCTTATTTATTGTTCTTTAGGTACAGAGAAAAAATATGAGATGCATTATATAAAACCCCGATAAGCTATAGGAGAAAAGAGTTTACCAGGCCCAAAGTGGTACTTGGGAATTTTAGTGTCAAATTATATTATTTTTAAAGATTTTTTTACGCCTCTATAGCTATAGTTTGTCTCAAGATTAATACTTGGGAATTTTAGTGTCAGAATACAGTACAGTAAAGTCGTAATAATATATTCAACTCTATTACAATCATCTTTACCTTTAATGCACTTCTTGCCCTTCAGTTTTCCCCACAGTGTCTTATTTGCATTTACATTTTCCCCTGTTGCTTGGGAGTTTTTTCCGCTGCGTTCCCACTGGCATTATGATGCATATTCATATTTCTTTGCGCTTTTTCACAACCCTGTTTGTCCCTCACATGTAAACGTTATTATTAGCCCTGGTCTCGTTTCCCTTGTCCTTCCCTTCTTTCCACACCTCTTCAAGTTCTATGCTGTTGTCTCCTATTACATTCTTTTTTTTTCCTTGTCTTTTATTTTTTTTGATTTTGCTGTTTTGTGCCTGCATCTGAGTTTGAAATCCGAGCTTCCTGTTCAATGTCAGCGCACAGAAGAGAAAAATCACACACCACACTACCTGCTTCGGGCCATCGCTCGTTCCCTCTCTTTAGCCACCAAGGCACTTGGGGTATTTCTATGTAATTAAATGTAATTTTACACTCGCAATTTGAGGTGACATCTATTTTACCCTGCTTATCCCCGGCTTCCTTCTTCTATTTAACCTCTCTAATCTTTTAATTAAATGCAAATTTCAATGCGAATAATTCGCTGCTCTACCATTCATTTGGAATAATCTTATATATATTTTTTATCAGATACAATTTACTTAAACTCCTTTTGCTTTTTTCTCTCTTTTTGCAGGTAAGCCTTGATTCCATTTTATTGGACCTGAAAAAAAGGAGGAATATAGATTGCGGTTATGTGTGTAAGCAAGCTTAGGCGAAATCAATTTTGTTTATAGCTTTGAGTGAAACTTAAATTGAATCAACAAAGGAAGGATGCTTAGTGCGCTCTTTTTTGCTTCTTAATATCAAAGCAGCTTGAAGTGCCTCCTTCTGCTTCCTGCATGCTATTTTCCTGCTTTTTTATTTTTCCCCTTTCCCTTTCCCTGTCACGCATCACTTACGTGGGCCCCGCAACTCACTCTATATAGTATAGTATAGTAGTATATATCCTTTATGCCACCCAAACCCCATCGCCATCGTCTCTGTCTCTAGCACGTTGCTGCCATTTTCAATTTTGCATTTTAATAATAAAATTTTGCACAGCAGCAGCAGTGCAGCAGCACAAAAAAAGAAAGCAAAAGAAAGTAGAAATATAAAACAAAAAATTGAAGGAAAAAAAATACAGGATGGTTTGGTAGCAAAAAAATGGCAGCTGGGCAAACTTTTAACGCCAGACGACGACGACGACGATGCATGATTACTTTGTTGATGATGACAACCCTGGCATAACCCGTAGGACACTGAAAAAAACCGTTAATTTGATTTGAAAAATTAAAAATATACAAAATTCATTATTTAGACTGTAATGGTAAAAAAGTAGATAATGGTAAAATACTAATTAGAAAAGTGTAAAGAATATGTTTAGTACATCATATATTTCCTACCTCTTATTTATGGGTATCCTTCTTAAGGATTTTGAATTTTCTTATTAAATTTTATATTTAGAAATTATTTTTTTTTAAGTCTAATGACTTTCTTCCAGTGCACTCCTGTATGCAAGCCCGTGGGCCAGTGAGTGAGTGATGGGAGGTTGATGTTCAGGGGCGCAAAGTTAGTTCCTGGCAACATGTTGTCTGCGCCACAAAGTATGCAATACATTTTGGCACGTGGCGTGCTCTTTGTCTCAACTTTTCTTTTTATTTTGTATTTTTTTTTTCTTTTGTTGGTTGCGATTTCGGGAGTCTGCAATTTTGAAACTCCCTTTTTGCCCACCGTCCCCTCGGGTTGTTTATCATTTTGCTGCGTGCTGCCTTCAATTTGCTGCAAGTTGTACAAAGCACTTGGCAGAGTTGCAACATAGCCGCCGCTCTCTAAAATGCACCTCACGTTTCCCAGCTCTCTCGAATTAGCTGTACTACTTTTTTCGGTCTTTTTAATTACGCTTTTTCCTAACCTGTGTAGCACAGTGTTCTTTTACGCTGCCTTTGCTGTTTCGACTTAAACCCAATGTTTACATTAATTTCTGCTTATTGAGAGAGATCGAGCGGACTTTTGTTTATTTAAAATTTCCGCTCTTCTTACGCGTTCTTAATTTATTTTGTTTTCTTGATACACCCACAACATTCTTGTTTTCTTTTCTGGTTTGCGCATTTTGCATTTTTTGTTTTTGGATGCTTTTAGCGGATAGCATTTCGGTTGGATGAATTACATACAACCTTGTGTGTCACATGCATAAATTTATGTTATCTTGGCACACATGTTTCAGCTTTTGTTTTTTTGTATTTTTTTAGAGGCCATTTGCGACGCAACAAAAACAATTTCAAATTTTACACTAAATTGACTTTTGGGCGCACAAATTTCGCATGCACAATTACATTTGCTGGGGACGCGCGATGGCTTGGTAATTGTTAAAATATTTCACAAATTAAATTATGCACGAAGTAGGCAGTTTTTAAAAGCATTTCTCACATTATTTTTCACTCGAAAATTGTTATGTGGTTAAGCTAATTTTCGGAGAGCTAACAGTATTAATTACTATATCAGAATATAACGAATGATATACTTACAAATTAGATTTGCTATTTAGATTTTGAGTCCGAATTGTGTAAATTAAATGTCAAAAAACTGCCCAAGGCCTCTCTAAGCAGACAATTAATTGTCACCTTTAAGATAAATTATTAAGCGAAATAAACTATTGATACGTAAAACCGATAATTGAAGTATAGCAATAAGTAAACACTACAAATTAATTGGAAGACCATCTTCCCAACCAATTTAGGAATCATTGACTGTATTTTCAAGCGTTTTGAGGCTAGACTAAATATTTCCAATTAGCCAATGCAAATAATTTTGTGAAAGTAGCCAAATATTTGACCAATTGAAAGCAAGATGGAAATTATAATTTGTTGTGCAAATTATGGGAGAGCCATATAAAGTTCACTTTCGGTTTTCAAACCGCTCAACTGGCCATGAAGGAAGAAGACATGAGAAAATGGGAGTGTATAAAATTTATACTCATGTGAGGCAATCGCCAGGTGAATGGGATGTAAAGCGAAAATCGTGTAAACTTCATGCACAGTGAACAGCATTTCCATGGTCAGTTTTCTTCATTCATTCACTCACCCCGCAGAAAGGCAGACACACCAGACAGAGTTTTCCCCCTTATCGCCACTTATCTGCACTTCATAATGCGCTTAGCAAAGTTTTTGATTGCATTACAACGGATATTTTGACGCTGTCCGTCTCTTATGCAATTTATTTAAACGCATTTTCCCCCCGCACACACGTTTATAAATTGCTTCGATTATGGGATTACATCTCTAGTGTGTGTATATAAAATATTTGTTTGTTGTGTCTTACACAACCGCAAAAACCCAGACACACATCTCTTGGGCGAAAAACAATTTGTTCAACGTGCGTAAAAGATTTTAGACTAATTTGCTGCTGCTGCTGCTGCTGGAATCTTAAGCCTCTCACAGGACACCCTAAAAACCAGATTAAAGTTTCATAATTTCTGCTCCAGAAGTAAGATAAAGTTGTCATTCATTCATCTGCTCACTCACTTTGTTGCCAGCTTGCGCTTCTGTCTTGGCCTTAATTTATGCAAATTTTACAGAGATTTTTTGTCTTGAATTTTTTGGTTTTTATCTTATGCATCATTTACAAATTGTTTTTGCTTGGGAAAATCCACATAATTGCCGGCTTAAATGTAAATGAATTTCAATTAAAGTTGTGAGCAAAAGCAATATGCAAATTTAAATGTCTGCCTTCTTGTCGCTCTTTATTTTAATTCAATTTATTTATGCTCAAAGTTTCGTTCGTTCTCAGGAGGCCTGAGATCTTGAGATTCACACATAATTCTTGTGTCGAACATGTATATTGATGTGGTCTCAGCTGATTAAGCTTCGAGTCTATAAATATTTTATTTAAATTTATTTCGTTACGAACTTGAAGCATCTGGGAACATAGTTTTACTCAGAAATTTGCAGCAAGAAAGAGTTACCCTGCATACAGGAAGTGAAAATAAAAATTTGTCTATGCAAGTTACAGAGTTTTTAAGGCGAGAAAGCATTTATAGAATATTTTCTCATAAACTAGTCAAAATTAGGGAAGGGTAAGCCCCCAAACTTGCTCTCTCTGTGTATGTAAAAAGCCAATTGATGTGGAAAATGGGTGTAGGGAAATATGTTATCTATAGATTTGAACGAGGTTCTAGGGAAATGGTTTAAAAAGGGGACCAAGGGCGTGGTGTAAAGAGGTGTCCTTTGGCCACATTAGGGCACCGCCTCTTCCCCTCTCCTTTTTACCCTTTCCCTCTCCTTTCCATCTCATTTTCTATTGATTAACCCGGGCAAATCCATCATTGTCAATGCGGTCTACTCTGGCCTCGGTCTCATTAGACTTTTGCCCATTAAAGGGGGCCACCACACAAAAAAAAAAGGAGGAGAAAATGAAGCGAAAATGCAGCCATTAAAAACAGGAGGACGAGTAGAAATAAAAGAAGAAACAACAGCAGCATTGAGTGCCACAAGCAGATGAAGGGCAGAAAAAAAAAATAAAACAATGGAGATTTTCAGGAACCAGGTGAGAACGTGCGAACACAGATGGTCAGCACCACCGGAGATGGACCCCTTCCTTGCATAAACTTGACTTAATTAGCTGCACAACTAACTTGGCCATTTAAACAGGTGCAAAACGGTTGCAAAACACAATATGCGGGCTTGAAAAAAACAGGAGCCAGGAGCATGAGTAAAAGCAAACACACACTCAGACCCACAATGGAGACAAAAAACAAGGCAAACCGACAATTGCCATTTCCCCATTTGCTTTTGGGCTTTTAAGTGCCGCAAATGGCAATTAAAATGCAAAAAAATCCAGTGACTTTAAGCCGAAAGCCGAGAGTGCCCACTGCGAATGCGAAAGCTCTCATATATGCAATGTGCAAATGGGGCTTAAAAACAGATTTGGTTCTCTGGCCAAATGAAAGCCCAAATTCAATTGTTTAACGGCCGCAGTCAGTTTTGAGATCCAGCAATTAATAGAAGTGTAAATGGGACTTAAATCTTAGAAAGATTGCGGGATTATCGTTGGTCATAAAAGCCAAGTTGGAAAGATTTTGTGGCTGGGAAAGGAGGTAGAAGGGTATATTAAAAGGTTAGAGTAGGGGTTTTTATTATATTTGATGTCTATATTTAAAGGAATATATATTTTTTGTGGCAAACCTAAAACTTGCCAAGAAAATCCCTGGAAAATCTCAACAAATCTTGCAGCAAAGTCCCCACACAATCATCGCTGATATCCTCACTCTCTCAACCAACGATTGTTTTCAAGACTTTCATATTCCCCAAACAGATCGTTTGGATATATAATACATATATCTGACCAACAAATTGAGCTTGACCCGAGGGCCAAGAGTTGGAATAGGAAAATGCAATGAAAATTTTTTGTTTGCTGTTTTCTGTTTGATTTTTGTTACCAATTTTTCTGTTGTCGTGATATTTTTATTCGTTGCTGCTGCGGTTGTTGTCATTGTGCTTTAACCCTTGTCAAATCCCTGTTCTGTCCTGTAAAAAAAAAAAAAAACAAGAATGAACCCAAAAATAATGTGGGTCACTTGACGCACAACAAAAAGAACACGGACGGAAAAACAGTTGGAAAATTTATTGTCGCCGGTAGTTTTTTTCTTTCCTCCTCCTCCTCCTATTTTACAGTGTGTTTGGTGGAAAAGCTGCCAAAAAAGAGAGCGACACCCAACAACTGAAAATGTTGTCATGCATTTGCTCTACTTTCCAACGTGTGTCCCCCTCTTAGCCTCCCTTTCATGGCACTCCTCTAAGCCCCCATCTCTTACCCTTTTTTTTTGGCCCTGTCTATCGCCTGGTTTATTGAGTGTCGCAACACTAGAGGTAGTTCCAGAGAAAAATTCAAAAATTGGGGGATAACCCGGTTAGCTTTTGGGCTTCCCGGTTTAGAGAAGTTCTCTAATTTCTCTTGTTTTTTAATTTATTGTGGGCACTTTTGGTTCGGCAGCCCATAGAGATAATGTTTAATAGCCGCCGAAGTGGTCAACCGAAAGGTAAGCGGCTCCTAATGGGACTGAAACCAAGGGAAAATGGGGAAAGGGGGAAAATAGGGCGGGAGAGATAAATCCTAACCGAGCAGCATTTGCGTGAAAAGATGTCACGCCATAAAGTTGCTTTATTGAACCATTCCGGCTCTATATACCATATATATAGGGGTTTTAGGCCCGGCTCGTAAATGTCCACTGAGTGGGTTTCGATGATAGCAATGCCTTGACAAATGGCCGATAGTAAAGAGAAACTCTGACACTATTTTAGGGGACTAAAGGGTAGGAAAAATGGGTAAGAAACGAATTTAAACTAATATAAACTTTAACAAATCAATGACTAGGCTTTGAAAGAGAGATAAACTCATTTAGGCAAGTCCTAAATAGGGATTTTATTGGGAAATAAGTAGTTGAAGGCAGCAAGTTAAGGATTTGCAAGGGTTCTTAAGGATGTCTGGTTTCTTTTAAGGGTTTTCACAGGGCTTCATAAATTTTTGAAGGTTACTTAAGGCATCTATATTTCTATATTATTTATTTTAAAAATACCTAGAAATATCTCTCCAATTAATTGTAAAGCCTATACCCTATCTTTATAGTTAACACATTATTCAAGGGGAATTTTCCTCTTAAAATTTACCTAAAGTTTTTCCTTGGCAACAGTTTAAGTTAAAGTTTTGCCGGCGTGCGAGTTTCCCAGCGCCACAACTTGCTCTTCCCCTTTGGGGTTACCTGCTCCGAACCCGTGGTTATGTTCCACCTATTAATTACTGGTTTCTCGCCGGGGGAGAAGTTTTCCAGTTGTGCATATTGCGTATACGCCACGCTGTCATGCTTTGTTGTGCGCCATTCCATCATTTCGCCCATTTTAGTTCCTTCTTCTAACTTCCGTTCTTTTCCGTTGTGTTCCGCATAGTTTGCTTGTGCTTTTTATGATTTTTTATGATGATTTTCAGTATTATTGCATTGCGATTTTAAATGGCAAACATTTTGTTGCTGTCAGCAGCTGTTGGAGTTTTCCTTTGCCTTGTGTGCCTCTTTACTCCCTCTGACTTTTATTATATGTATATTTTAATGCTAAATGCGAAAAATTACTTTCATTTTCCTCGGAATTGGTTTTACAAGCTGCCGTGGAAGCAGTAGTGGAAAGCAAAAGTTGAGTAAAACAAGCGAGCGGCAAAAACACGGCTAGCGAAAACTTTTTGTTGAGTGAAAAATGCTACAGAGAGATGGTAGCACTGAGTTTTCCCTTGATTTCCACCCGCATTTTCCAGGGACCAGAGACTGAGTCTGGCTGGGAGCTGCTGCTCTGCGACTCTGATCCTCTCGTGCAATATATGCAATGCAAAAGTTTTTAATTTAGCGCCAACTTAGCGCCGAGACTCGCAAACGCAAAGCAACTGGAAGGGAAATGCAAAAAAAAAAAACAGGCAGAGGGAAAGCAGGGAATACACAAGTTCTGGAAGAGGAAAAGTCGGTGGGAAATATTTTTTGTGAAATATGCTTTAAAAAATAATCAACTTGCCGAGATTGCCAAAGCGAGCGAGATGTAAGGAGTGGGGAAAAAATCTCTCTGGGCCAAGAAATTTGGCCCAGTTGCTTTGCCACAAGTTTTCTTCGCTTTTCAAATCTTCCTATTTTTCTTTGTTTTACATTCTTAACCACATTTTTAATTTGTATTTATTATTTTGTGTTTAATTTGTGGATTTCTCACAAAGGATTATTTATTAGAAAAAATATCTAGAGATTTTTGCTTTGTTTTATAAACACAGAAAAGAATTTTTAAGTGTAAGCATTAAGAGCAATTTATCCTAACAAATTTCTTGGTTTTTGGTTATGCAATCTGCCAATCGAAAGGCGCGCTTTTGGCCAAAATGAACTGCCGCTGCTGCTGCATGTGCTGTTTTTTCATGCCTGAGACTCCACCCTTGCACCCAATATTTTTGCAGCTGCCTGGCTTTTCGGCCCACAGTTCCTTTGTCAGCCTCGGCTCTCGGTCTGCATTTGTTTTGGCCCAGACTCGGAATCAAAAACACGAGGTGAATGGCGGCCAAGAGTTGCATGAGTAACAGCCGTGTAATGCCAACGAGAAGGCATGCATTCCGCGAGGAAAAACGGGCTGGAAAAGCTTGTCGAGTGGTCAGTAACCAAAACTCGAAAAAAAGGAAAGAAAAACTGAAATAAAATAAAATAAATGCGGGAGTCAAAAGGGGATGTGTGTGGGCGTGTCAGCATGCTGGTTGAAAATTAAATTTCAGGCAAAGGAGATAGCGACAGGGTAAAAAAATATACAGAGATACACATGGAGAAACAGGGTGAAGAAATTTACACTAAGCTCTAGGACAAATGAATGAAACACAGCCACAACAAGGAATGTAATGAAACGGACACAGGACACAGGACATAGTTTATAAGGAGAGCTAGAGGAAGCTAGGGGAACAATGCAAAGGATGAGCGCAGCTTTACTGACATATTTCCACTGTCATTTCCCGGCATCGCAGCTCGCTGCTGCCTCCTCTGAAAAAAAAGCGGAGGAAAAAGAGGGGAAAATCCAGTTATGGGTGGTGGAAAAACAGCTGTTGCGGCCCTCCTTTTCTAAAGCCAAAGCTGCTAAGTCCTTGTCTCGACCCAAATCAACAAGGAAAGACTGCAGAATCCAACTGCGACTCAATCTGGTTTTCTATTTGAGATAAACAGGCGGGGAAAAATAGTTGAAGAAAATACAAGAAATTAATAAGAGTTGTATTAAAGGATTTATTTATAGGTTAAAATTTATATATATAATAGAGAGCCAGAAAATATTCTCTGCATAAATTACCCCCATGCAGACTTTAAACAAAGTGTCTACATATTTTTATATATTTATTATTTATTTATTTAGAATGCTTTTCATTATTTTTCCTTGAATTTATGTAGGCTTCCCACACTATCAGTTTGACCGCAGCTGTATTTTTCCCTGAATTATGGTTTTGGTTTAAGCTTTGGGGTTTTCTGCTCATCGTCGTTGCTTCTTGCTTGCGTGGATATATTTTTATGGCATACTTTGTGGCATTTCTTTAGAGGAGTCCCCAGTCCCAGTCCCACTTCCACTTCCATCTTCAGCTCCAAGCTCCCCTTCAACTTCACTTTGGCGGCACAAATTTGAATACAAACATTGCTGCTGCTGCTGCTGTTGTTGTTCCTTACTTGTTTCCACATGAAATATGATAATTCATTACACGAGCTTCAAGATATTGCAGAGGCAGTCAAGAAAAAAGAGGAAGCGACAGGATGGGGCGGGGGAAAAAGGAAAATATAAAGAAACGACACTCACTCAATTGTATCTTATGCAAATTGCCAGTGATTTTTCCTCCTTTAACGCTGCTCCTTTGCTTCGTTTCCTTTCCTTTCCTGTTTCCTGTGTGCTTAGAATGATGCTTCCTTTGCTCTTGGAAAAAAAGGGAAAAACTCTCACATGGAACATGGAACAGGTTTTAACTGTTGGTTTTCTGTTTAAGCTTCAAGCATAACATTTAAAAATATGTACGATATGCAAGGTTGATTTTTAATTGAATCAAAGAGCAGCGCGTGTGGCATAAATAAAGGCAAAGTAAATACAAAGCAAACGAGTACGCAAATACATGACAAAAGAAAAGTTAATTTATTTGTTTATGATTAGGTGAATGATAATAAGAATTCTCATTTCCTTTCAGTATGACAATTGCTAATTTTAAGGCAGTACAAATATTTGCTTTGCATAAGCAAAATTCAATTTAAAATGTGCAAGAAATTAAAGTGGTTGCTATAAATAAACGTGGAGTAAAAACGTACACAGCTACTTTAAACCAATTAAATTTTCCCCCTTTTTCCATTTACATTTTCATGAAACTCTTTTTTCTTTTTCTGTGTGAAAAGAGAAGGTAACTGGGGCTAATGAGAGTTGTAAATAAAATTGCAAATTGCTTTCTCAAGTGCACAGCAGCGTCAGCGTCTGCTTTTCGAGAAATCAATCAAAAAAGTAAGAAATAAAAAAAGAAATGGCAATAGAGAAGACACGGTGAATTATTTTAATTAGCTTGGGGAAAAAGTGCCCACGTGTCTGAGTGGAAATGAAGAGGTGAACCCTCTGCGGCAGTAATGAGAAAAATCTACCCACATTTCAAGGGAAGCAACGCAGCGACTCGTTTTGTTCGATTGTTCGATTGTCAACAAACTTGGTGGAGATGGTCAAGCCCCTAGTTCTGGGCTCCTCTTGCCTTGTCCTGCTGACTTTTTATCGTCTTCCTGGCCTGCACTTGCGGGTAAACAAAAGTTTCTGCCGGCTCTCCGGAGGTTTATTTGTTTGGCCAGCAAACTTTGCTACCTTGCACTCGTCGTCGTATCTATCTGTGGGATACTTTGTGCGAACTGCAATCGATGAAGCGTAAATGTTCAAATATTGCCAGAGATATTTCCTCCGCTGTCCACCCCCCGGAAAACAAAACGTGCTCTGGTCATTACCGCAGAGGAGAGCGTGGGGATAGAGCAGAAGAGTTCAATCCTATTGCAGTTGCAGCGGCACAAGCACAAAAGATACAAAAGTATCTTCCCGATTGCCTTGGGGTATTTTCCAGTTCAACCGAAACTACTTCGACTTGTTCTATTTCCCCGCTCCACCAGCTGCTGCTGCTGCTGTTCTTTTTTTTTATAGGTTTTTTCCAGCGAGTGTGGGCTATCTGGGGAGTGCCAAGTGATAAAGTGGTCACCAAAGCTGGAGGCAATTTATGAAGTGCACAGAAAGAAAACAAAACCAAAAGGATTTAAGCTGGGCATCTAATCCAACTTGGCAAAAGAGCAAAAATCTGTAAGAATGAATTTTGGGGTTTTCTTTGTTTATCACTGATTGTATTGTCACTGCTTTTCTTATGAAAGTTTGTATAGAAGATAAAGCACGTTTAAGTTGGGGTTTTAGCAATAAGAAATTAGCTAAAAATTATTTATGGAAAGAAAACTGGTAAGCCATTAGTAGGGAAAGGTAGAAATATAGGTCAGGAACAAGTTTTAGTTAACTAAAAAATTTAATTTGGTTTATTTTAAGATTTTTACAAGATAATATAAGTTTTAAGAAGTACAATTTTTACTAAACTCAAAGGGGAAAGGAAAAATCTTTGTTATCTTAAAATTGTTATGATATTTCATTTAAATAACTTAACTCCTGTAATCCCAGCTTAGACATATTTCAGCTTATCCAACCTGGAAAAAAAGCGAATTTCTTTACTTTTCTGAATTCATTTTCCCACCTTGCATTTCTTCACTTCATTTTCAAAATGCATTTTTAATAAACTCCACCTGCTAAAGTGTTGAACTTTGCAATGCCAAAAGTTTGCGCGAATATGATAAGTGCCACGCCCCCTTGGGGCAGACCACCGCCGCCGCCCGCCTGCATGTGGGCAAGTGGAATTGAATTTTCCCCAGTGTTGATAAAGTGATACGCAGCGGCGGCGGGGGGAGGCAAAAACTGGTGAAAAACTACAGCCGCCTCTGACCCAAAAGTCAACAGCGAAAAAGGAAAATTCTTGGGGTACTTTTCGCGAGCTGTGGCTCTCTACTCTACGCTTTTTCCTGTTTTCCTTTTTCCTTGCATTTCCCCAGTGCTTTTTCTTGGGCTTCTCTTGTGTGCGCTTTTTCGAGTGCAAAAGTTTGGCGCACTTGGCCTGCTTTTGATTTGGTCGGCGGTAGAGGGTTAAGGAGGGGGGCCTCCATGCATGTGCAACTTTTTGTGGCAGCAAGAAAAATTTCGGGGCTTTTGCGGTTTGTCAAGAGGGAAAGGCGCGCGGGTGGCCAGCAGCTAGCAGCTAGCAGCGAAAATTGCCAAAGTTGCCAAGCTTATTTATTAATATTTCAACACCAGTTCGTTCCCCTTCTCGCTTTTCCTGCCTCCTTTGGCAGCAAATCAACAAGTGTTTGTTTTGCTTTTGAAAATTGCATTTTCATTCGACTTTTTCTTGCGGAAATGTATGCCAAAAAAAAAGAAGGGGGAGCTCACTTGTAAACAAGACCAACAAAAAATAGAGGAAACAAGAATAAAGAGCTACGAAAACATTTCAGTTCTTGTTGTGGAACTTTCGAAAGTTGCAACTTATCTGTTGTTGCTTTTATATATATATATATTGTTTTTTATATATATTTTTTTTGGGGTTACAAAAGTTTCTTAAGCCATGTTAACCACACACAGTCGTGGTGTGTGTTTTGTGCTCATGTGAGTATCTCTTGCAGCCAAAGTTGCAACTCGAACTGGTTTTTCCACTTTGGCCAAAGCAATTTGGGGCCGCTGCATAAAAACGCATAAATGCCGCTGCAAAAAAGTTGCTTTTTACACTCTGTACATACAAATATATTCGTATGTAGTTAGTTATATGTAAGTATGTATTTTTTCACTGATGCCAAGACACAACTTGCGAATCTTTTATCCCGTTTGGAGAGGAGAGTTCTCTGCGGCACGCACTCCTCTGCCTTTCTGCATTGTCATGCAAAAAGTTGTAATGAAATAACGGCACATGAGCAGAAGGTAGATATATATATATATATATATATATATACTTATATACAGATAGGTGTCCCCTCAGCAGCTGCAACATGCGATTTTCTCTTTGCCTTAACCCCTGCTTGTCTCTTAATTTATTCATGTGCACTTCTCTGTTGTGTATGAGTTTGCTTTGCGGCCATATCTCATTTACCCAGTAGCACCAGCAGATAACACAGAAAGCCTTGCTTTTTCCACGATTTTTGGGGACCAATAAAGCTCTTAATTAACAAGCAATAACTATATATATTTAGGATATTATGTTAGTTTGTAGTTCTATTTTGTTTAAACTTCTTTTTATTAGCAAATAAATATCTTCTACCCTAAGGCAGTGCTTGAATTTTATTTAGAAATATTAAATATGAATTATTTATTTAGTAGAACATTTTATATTTACCAATAAACATTCATTAGGTATAATAGACATTTGTTTATTGCTTTATACGGCTTTAAATAGCCTCAGTTAAAGACTTTTTATGCATTTATTCCATGGTTAAACAAATTGTTTGTTTACTTTTTCTTTCTTTATTCCATGCAATTAAAATAATAATTTGGATAAATTTTATGGAATTTCAATGCATTTAAGTATTAAATGATTGAATTTAATTAGGTTGTATAACAATTCTTAGACAAAATTCATTCTTGAATATTTTACATTATATACAATTTTCTGTGTGCACATTTAACCATTAAAATAGTTTATTAATAACAGAAAACTGTAATATTAATTTATATAAACTTTCACTGGCAATTTTTTCTTGAATATTCTTCCACTCTTAGACTTTTTAAAAGAAATTATAAGAAATGAAGCCTTTAACCTATTTTATTATATAATTAAGTTATTATATATTATATTATTAGTTTAAAAAGTTCCATGATCCATTTTTTCCTAAATATTTTCCATTTCCCAACCTTTAATTTAATTCCAAAACCCCTTAAGTAAGTTAAGTGTGCCACTTAAATGTTGTCACGTTCCTGCTGAACCAAAAAAACACTCCTTTTTAACCTTTCTGATTTGGGATTTCTGATTCTGTGCAACTTGAGGCTTCTTCTTCTGATTATTTTCTTTATTCTTGGCTCAGGAGGAGCTCACAGCTTACAGCGTGGTGGCCATCAATATATTTTCCCCCTACCCTCCTCTTTTACAGACACACAAAAAACCAGTTTGCCGCACCTTAACCCACGTTGTGCCGCCATCCCCCTTTTGGCCGCCTTTTAAAATGCAATCTTCTTCCGTTTCGTTGACTTTTGCTGTCTCAGAGCCTGGCTTTTGCTTTTATTTGGCTTTGGCCTCGGTGCCTCTGTCCCGCTGGCTGGCAAGGATGAACGGGAGCGCCGTTTAAAACAGATAACATTCATTGTAACAGCGAGGGAAGCCCCCTTAACACCTTGTCCTGCTCCTCCACCGGCACCTTCTTGCAATCGTTGGTTTTGATTTTTCTCCTCCTTGGCTATCTCTCTCTCTCTGTCTGTGTGTGAGTCATAAGAAAATTATGTTGCATTTTATGGGCAAGAGGAGCAGTTGCAGTTTTTATCGACTCTGCTTTTGGGCCAAAAGAAAACGGATTCAGGAGAGTTGGCAAGGAGCTAACGAAAGGGCTAAGGAATCTAGTGCAGGCAAAGAAAAAATTACTTCATTATTTATATTATTTAATAGAACTAAGAAGTGTTCACTCTTCTCCAGAAATTCTTAAAGGTTTTCTAAAATTTTTTAAGGATTTCATCTTCATTTTCCAAGTTGAAGTTATACCCTTAGGTCTCATTTTCAGTAATATTTCCCCCTGTGTAAGGGATTCTGTAGACCCAAGTCAGTATTTGGCTTAAACATAAAGACATTAAAGACAGTAAAGGGAGAAACGTAGGAAAAAGCGTTGAAATTGCGACTTTGGTGCAGTGCCAGGACAACAACCCGGACAGGAGTCCTCCTGGTCCTGGTCCTGGCTGTGTCTATGATTTGCCATTGTTCTTTGTCCTGGCAGCAGGCTGCAGGCAAAATAATAAGACATAATTCCTAAGCTGCTGTTGGTCCAGGTCCAGGCACAGGTCCTTCATCCTTTGGCATCTCCTCGTTGTGTTGTATCCACATTATGCATAACTTTGCAGGCTTCTTTGTAGCTCTCTGCGGTAGCCATTAGGGTATGGTGAGCTTTGGGAATACCTCTTTGATAGAAGTGATTTATTAGTAATAATTTAGGACTTTAGCTAGCGAAATTTATATGAAAAACAAAGGCAAGATGTATTATTTTATGGATAGTTAAATATATAACTATTAAAATATATAAATAGGGAGACTACCCTTTTAATTTCTCTTTAAAAAGTTACCTAACATGAAACTAAACACCTAAAATGTTTCACCAACTTTGTTTCCAATTAAAATTGGAAAAATCTATGCCAACTTACATGGTAATCAAGTGTGTGAGGAGGACAGGAGGACAGACTGTGGGAGCAGCAGCCGTGGCGCTCGTATTTCTTACATTTTATGGCCAAATTCAATGCTGGTAATTAACTCTGAAAATCCAATTATGGCAAACTTTTCCAAAGTCTGCGTAGCTCCACACACACACGAGGCAAGGTGTCTGTGTGAAGTGTGAAGTTTTCCCAGCTCCATCGTGGGTGCATTTATAAGTGATATGCAGAACATGCAATTAACAAGGGCAAACTCACAGCCAGAGACTACTACTCCTTGGTTCCAGTCTTCAGTCCTCTTCTTGTTTTCTGGGTTCTAGAGTTTCCCTAAGGCAGCCACAAAACAGCTCACAGCTTGGGGTTTTCCCACCGCCACTCCTTTGCCCTTCCACCCGCCTCCCTTTGTGTCCGTCATTGTTTCCAGTCTAATATAATTCCCACGTCATAATTGCCACTGCAACAGAAGCTCCTACGTAGCGAAGGTGTTGGCCAAAGACTTTTCTCTTTGCATATATAAACATATCATATATAAATGTATATGAAAATGTATATATCTATGAGAATTCTTGGTCAGGGTAAGACAATGTAGAGGCCGTTGACCAAATGTTCTAGAAAATCTTCCAAGTTGTGTTGCCATTCAAGCGAAATCAAATTGTTTCCCTGGAATTGCTTAGAAATATTTCTGGAAAGTATATATATTTAAGGAAGAAACTTCAATAGAAAATTAAGACAAAGACTTTTAAGGGGATTATTCCACAAGTTTTGGTGTTGACAAAGAATTTTAATAAGCTTCAATTGTATACAAAATGCATAGAAATGAGGAAATCCCCTCTTGCTTACTCTAAAAGTGTATAAACATTTATTTTGGTGTATATAATCCTATAAATACAATCTAAAAACATGTATCTTTATCATTAAACCTTTCTCTAAACCTTTTTACTTTGACTCAAGTTCCTGCGTTGGAAAATCTGAAAGTTAATATGTAAATTTTCATTAAATACATAAATACATAAACCTGACTGGTGCCCTTCCGAGCATACTTATCCTTTGGGCTCCATTAGCTTTTAGTTGGGTTCACAAAGATGCCCTCAGCGGAAATTGAATTTTTTTTCTTAGCCTTTGCTTCCTGTCCTGGCTTGCATATTATTTTTAATTTCCAGCAATTATAAGGAATTTTTCTCTCAGCCTCAGTTTTTCTTTTGCCTTTTCTTTAACGATAATTTAATTAGTTGCAAGTTGGCTGCCGTTGGTTTGGGCCATTGCCTTTTCACCGTTTTGCGTTTCGTCCCATTAATTGCACTTAACATTTCGTGAATTCTTAATGTCCGACAATAAAAAGGAGGGCGAAATCGAGAATAAGGAGGCGTTGACATTTCGCTCCTTGTGAATGTCTCGATTAATCAGCTTCGAGAAGGCAATTCAGCCTTCGATTTTAATTAATTTTAAGCGTTTACAGGGGATATATATTGAAGTAATATTCTTATAGAGCTATAAATGGTTTTAAGTTCAATTTAAAATGTATATTCATAGGAGAAACTATTCATTGAATGTAAGAATGAGTTTATTAATGTAATTAAAAGAGTGATCGAGTGACAAAAGACCCTAAACGTATTGAATTTATTTCTTTTGAAATACTTTCTCTGCATTTGTTGACACAAGGAGTTCCACCAAGGATAATTCAGTGTAACAGGACAACATCTGGCAATTTGCCTAAGTGCAGCGAGCTGAACTTCTGTGTCCTCCTCGATCTCTCTCTCTCCTCCCTCTTCCCCAGCCATCCAAAGTTTTTAATTAGAAACGCATCCTGCGAAAATGGACAGCGCTAACTCGTTGCTCCCCGCTTCGCCTCCTGCTAAGCAGTCAAGTGAAATGAGCAAAGAAATGCGTTGACAACCAGGCCAAAAAGCTCCACAAAAGTAACTTTAATGGCAGACAGAGATGGCCGGAGAATAAATGAATGAAATGGGCACAGCGCCCAGGAATAGGACTTGGAAAAAATAACAAGAAACGAAACTTTTGACATAAATTCCCGGCCCCGAAAGGAGGAGAAAGTGGGCGAAACTGATGAGAACTGATGCTTCCTTCCAGCGTTTGCCACCTTGACGTGTGACGCTGGGCTACATGGCCATAGCCCCGGATTAGATACGGATATTTAAGGGCCTCAGACGAGTGCCAAATTAATTTTAATGCGATTTTCATGGGCCTGTGCAACTTTGCGAGCTTCGCATAACTTTGCGATTTTAACGATTATTGGCCCTAATGCAAATGCAGACACAGACGCAGACGCGTAGGCCGAGAGAATCTCCGAATCTTTAAATTTAGCAGCGACTTAGTAGAGAGTGTCGTCTGGGCCAAATACACAATTTATTGCGACTCGAACACTCGCTTTTTTCTCGGTCGTCTTTTATTCTGGAGTGGCTTAAACGCCGCCTCATGCATATTTGATGCCAAATATAAAGCGGCTATAAATTCCACTCGAAATTTACGCACCAAAGTAAGAGTAATGTGCCAAGAGTCCCTTTTGGAACAAAAAACAAAAAAGCACAAATAAAAAACCATCCCAGGCGTAACTGAAACGAAGCGAATCCATGGGATTCGCGTGTGTTCAAGGTGCGCTTAAAGGTAGGCAATGTATCTCAAACTTTGTCCTCGTCTAAGCATATGAAAAAGTTACTGGAAATTGTTTTCATTTTTTCCCCCCACAAGTTTCGAGTTGAACCCCTCAACACTCACATAATGCTTTATTAAGAATTAAACAAAAATTTGTTGTCCTTTGTTTTCGCTCTCTCTTTTATTTTAAACCGATTTCTCTCCTTTGTCTTGGCCCGAAACAAGGAGCCAACAACAACAGCTGATGAAAATTTCATGAACACTGAAAAGGTTCTTATGTCGTCGCCTCTTTTTTTTCAGTAGGAGTTCGTGGAAAGTCTGGGGTTTGCGGAGTAAAAAGTTATGATTCTTTTGGTTTAAGCCTTATGGAAAATGTGATAAAGTTGTTTCGGTGTGGCGGTCAAGAATTTAAATTATTTATGGGGGCGGTGGGAACAATTATTTTCGGGCCACAATCAGAAATTGTCAAGACTTTTTGAGTGGGGGAGAATATGAATTTATACTTTTGATACATATATTTTTATTTAGTAAATTATGTAAAGGAGATTTGGGAAAATCAGGGGCGATTTTTAAAAAGGAAATTTGTAGAAGAGATCTAAGGGAATATTTTTTAAAAACATTTTCAGTACAGAAACCTTTACACACCGCAAAATATCCTACATTTTAATATATTTTATATTCAAATCTGTTTCTTTTTAAAACCATATTTATAATATGTCTTTCTTTATCATCTTTCCAGCTCTCACAGCGCTAAGTTCCTTGATCCTTGCCGACGAGTCCATCGATACCCGTGAGAATGCAGACTTAACCCTCAAGTGTCGGTTCAACGACAAGTACGAGGCGAATGATTTCTCCTTTTTCTGGACCCGCTGGACAGCGAATCCGGCCCAGTTCGACAATGTGGCAATTGGCGAAGTGCAGTTGAGTTCCGGCTATAGGTGAGTAATGGACTGGACCCACCAATACCCAGTCCCAGGGCCAAAACCTGGCAATGATAATTGCGGGAATGGCAGCTTTGAGGGATGTTAAATGCTGTCCATAAAGCGGATGTCCTTTATGTTCATGTGTGTGTGTGTGTGGTGGAGTCGTAAAGTGAAATGGGGAAATCCCCGCAGCCTCTCTGCCCCTCGATCCTCCCTCCTCTTTGGCATTAACGGTTATCCTTGCCTGACCAAGTACAGTTTATCCTGGCAGCGGCAGTTGGCAGCCATTTGTTAAGTTAATTAAATGTTTCACACTCCTGCCCCCGCCACCCCCATCGACCATTTCACCCATCCAAACCATCCGACCTGGATAATGCGATTTATGCATGTGACTGACTGGGCTGGCAACTTAATTAAAATCAAGTTCTTGGCAATTTAAACAAATGCCGGGGCGGCGTTGAGTCCGAACTTGGCCACAGTCCTGGGATTTCCAAGCGGCTTAAAGGGGATGCCAGCGTGACACGGCAGCTATGGAAGGGGATTATGAATATGAAAAGTGGAATTTAACAAACTATTTTTCATTTGCAACAATAAAATGTGATTTTTTTTTAATGGGATTCAGAGAGAAATAAAATGGCAAAGGGTCTCTTTTTTTAACTGATGTACAGTTTAATTTAACAGTTTTTGATATTTTATAAATATTTTTGTTTAGTAGAAAAACGAATTTTTACCACGTGAAGAAAATGTTGCATACTTTTTGAAAGCAGATATTTTGTTGTAAAAGCTACGATTTTTTTCTGTTTATTTATTTAATTTCAGAGGTTGAAGAAAGATCACTTTATTTAACTTACTGTTTCATTTTTTTTTCTTTTACATATTTTATAGCTCAACATTTAAAATAATTACAGGAAAGAGTTGTGAAATTTTTAAAGCGTACCTTTGAGCGTTGATTTAGTTTCTTTATATTATTAAACCAAAAAATTTTGATCTATTTGTTGTATTTTATATATTTATAACTTAATATTCCTTACTTTTCTTCTTAAACGATTAATCGTTGGTGAAAATTCACGAGTCTCCCCAGGCTTCTCGGGTTTTTCCATCGCTATTCACCATGTGCCGGCGTAATCCTTAATGTCAACGCCGCGTGTTGCATGTTGAGACAATTATGAGCTGCCACACACTCACTCCCACACTCTCCGCACACCACAGGCCTTATAGCATGTACCACCACACACATGGCCTTCCGCTATTGGTGTTTGTGTTTATGTTTCATTTTCATTACCCGTCGCGACCATCTTGTCCCCTCCGCGCTCCTCAACATTTTCAATTGTATTTTTATTTGCGCGGTGCCTGTGCGACTTCCGTTTCCTGTTGGCCGCCTGCTTTTTAATGTTCGGCCATTGCTGCACGGGTTTTTCTCTCGCATTTCGCCTTTCTTTTGCTTTATGTGTGGAAACGCATAAATTTTAAGTGCCAACTGTGCCGCGCACGGACCTCTTCTTGGTCGGCCTTTCCTTTCTGCTTTCTCCTTGCCCCATTTCCATTTCGATTTCCCCCTCTCAGCGCCAGCTGAAAATGCAACCAACGCCACGGTGTCCGTTCCATTCCGTTTCGTTGCGTTTCCGTTCGGTTCCCTTTCATTCCGCTCCCAAATAAAATGGCCACAAGCCAGCTTTTTCTGTTGTATTTCCCATATACATTTTATGGATGCACATGGAAAAAATAATATAGATAGTCAGAGTATTTTAGTTTTATATATAGGGTCGTTATTTTCCACGGGGAAAGGTTTAAAAACTTAGAATCCTTTACATGTATAAATCAAATTCTTATTTTTTCGAGCTGATTACATCAGCCATACAATTTTCCCTACAAATACGTATATTTAAAGGCCCAATTTACCTCTCTGCACCTCATGAGTACGTAGTACGTACGTGTGGGCATAATAAAAGCAAATCAACAAATAGAAAAGCTGGCATAGGGAGGCGATGAGGAGCGGCGGCACACAGAAAATCGCGCTGCGGGCCCAGGCAAATTGTAAAATATATTTTTACTGCAATTTGTGCCGAAAGCTAACAAGGAGCCTCGAAAACAACAAGGCAACAAGGACAAATAATGGCACGAGGAGCAGCAAACACGACTCAAGGAGGGGGCCCAAAACTGGCCACATAATGAAGGCTGAGATAGTACCCCAAAAACCCAGTTTCACTTCCCTGAGAAATCCCTACCCGAAGTCTCCTACGGGCTGTATCTGTGTGGCAGCAAAAGTGAAATTACTGCAAATTTGCTGGCAATGCCAAAACACAAGAAACAAAAAAAAAATACGAGAAAAATACACCAAAATTCTTGTACCAAATAACAAAAAAGAAAAAGAAATTACACGATTCTTTTTTCTTAGGGCCAAAATGTCGCGCTGCGGGTCGCGGGAGGGTGGGAAAAAGCTCACGGCTAATATTTCGCTGAACATTTAATTTAACGAGACATCGGGGGAATGCTCCTCTCTTACAGAGATTGAGAAACAATGAGCGAGGCATTTAGAAGCCTCCGCCGACGAGGACGACGACGACGACGACGCAATTGTTGTCCGTCCGGAGTAGTCGATGGGTAAAAGCGATGCTCCACGAGTTGCGGAATTTTTGCAGGGATTTTTATTTCGAAGGGATGTCTTCTTCGGGAGCCAAGAAATTCGATTGCATACTTAGGAGCAGGAAATCTGTTAAAAAATCAGTTGAATATCTGTAATCTGAATAAATTGGTGGCCATAAACATGATTCCCTAAATATGTTTTTGATTTCATGAATCAATTTTCGTATTGAGTCGGTAAATTTGGGTATTTGTTGAATAAATTGTAATAAAGGCATTAGTTTGATTTTTTAAGGATTCATGAGAATCACAAGTTTTATTAACTTATTACAATTTAATGGTTAAAGGTAGTGCTTAATTTTTTCTTTTACATTTCCGTCCCTTATTCAATTACTTAAATTTTTTACTTCAAGAAAATTTGGTATTTTCTTATTTTCCTGCCGCTTAGCCGAATAATTGGGGGCCGTTTAAGGTTGCCCTCTGTCCTCCTGGCATAATAATAATAACAAAAACGAAAACTTTTTGCACTCGCCCTGAGGGGGACTTCGACCAAAAAAATATTTAAAAACGGAAAAAAAAAATCCGAATTGAGGACAACACTGCGGCAGCAAATCACAAATTGCAATTTAGATGGAAAGAGGGGGAGGATTTTCGTGGGATAAACTTGAAAATTGCAACAAGAACAAGGCAGAAGGCAGCCGGGGGGCTTCCTTTTTTTTTAGTCCATATTCCCCTGGAGTCCTTTTTGGTGGCGCTCAAGGACGCGCCCTTTCCTCCTCCCCTTCGATTTTTCTTGCAGGATTTCCATCGCTTAAAACGCTCTTTCCCTTGGCCGCAAAAGATGCTCCTCGATGGGAGGGGGGATTCCCCAGAGCGGCGACAACGATGACGATGACTGCGCTTTGCCAGCAGTTTTTATAATTTGCACTTTTTTTTTAGCCCGCTTTTCCTTTTTTGTTTTTACTTCCACCGTGCGGGCACGTGTCCTGAGAATTCACTCTATCCCAGCTGCAAATGAGCAAGTCGCCAGAGACTCGGCCCCAAAATACGAAAAAATGCCAGAGAGTAGAGAAGGGCAGGGAGGTAGGTTGCTGCGGGGAAAGGGACAGGAAGCCGCAGCTGCAAATAGAAAAATACTCGTAATAATACAACAAAAAATTACCAACTAGACAAGGACACGCGGTTGTTTTTTTTTTTGGCGGGCTAAAAAAAGAAGAATAGATGAGCAGCGGACAAGTCTGTGGAGAATCCAGTCAATTTGTTGTGGGCTACAGAGAGAGAAAGGAGGGAAACTGTTTATTAATAATTACTAAAAAGAAAAAGAGATTGAATAGGTTAATTTTTAAAGAAATAAATAAATAATGAAGCTGAATTTTGTTTATCCTAAAAATATTATTGTAACGAGTTTAAAAATTATAGTGCCGAAAGTGACAAAATTTTATATCATACAAAATTTAATAGTTTAAAACTCGTTAAAAATATTTCTCAAAATATGCCATAATATTTTTAATTTTTTTTTTAATTTTAACTTAAATTTTGAATCAATTTTTTTATAAACAACTTTGTAGCTTTATTTTTCTTTATTTTATTGTAAATTCCACTTCTAATTATCTTTAAATTTTATTATTTTTATTGAGTGTATTTAATATACTTCTTAATTCCATCTGCAACCCTCCCATTTTTTTCGCCTTGAATTTTTTTGGTTGCCTTCTATTTAGAGATTTTCAAGAGCAAGTGTCCGCAGGATTTTATTTTTTTCGTTGTTCTGCTGCTGCGGTTTGCAGCCTGGCAAATTAAATTTTCGCACACAGATGCGTATTTTCACCACTTTATTTCTTCCTTTTTTTTTTGTCGACCACTGCGGTTCTTGGCAATTAGCAAGCGAGTAAAACCAGTGAGGTAATCAGTCTCTAAATCCTCAACCGTAAAAGTTGTCTAGACTCGGGACTACAAAAATGCACAATCGGAGTGGGAAAACTCACTCTACTCGGCTTACTGAGAATCTCTCCAGATGAGAACCAATTTTCGGCGTCAGTCAACAGTCGTCGTTGCCGTCGTCCACTTGCAGCTTGACAAATGAACTGGCCGCCTACGGAGGAGCTTTAGATGGGAAAATGGGAAATGGAAAATGGGAGAGAAGCATCTTGTTTGCCAATCTAATAAACTGCTGACTGACCAGTCGAGGAAGGAAAAGCTGAGGGGAAGGAAGCGCGGCGGCAAAAGCCAAGAATCCAGCGAAGCGCATTCGGGCGGCATCAATTTTCAGTAGTTGTCCAGGACAACAACGAGGATGACGACCAAATAATCATCAGCCGGGCATCAGCAGCATCATCCAATTGAAAAATTGTGAAAAATCGTAAAAAGAGAGGACACTGAAGTGGCCTTGAAATATTAAGACATTGACAAAAAATGAAGGCCCCCCTCAAAGAGGGTGGGAAAATGAATGTCTGACAGAAGCCAAAAGCAGAAAATTGACAAACTTTCCCTCTTTGGTTTTTCGTTTTCTTGGTTTTTTTGTGTGATAGATGAAAGGCGAGCGAATTTTTCAAGATGTTGATCATTGAACTAAAGACCTAGTGATTGGTGTGAAAGATTAAAATTTAAGAAAATCCAATCAAAGGATATATATTTCAAAAATCAATTCCCATTTAATTAAGTTGAAAGTTTTCGGAAATTCAAAATTGCCTAGAATTTCCCATTCAACAAAATCAATTGCCATAAATTCAAAAAGTTTCTCCACATTCCCCTTGGCCATTAAATCAAAATTGTCACATTCGTGTTATGAGGAAATAAATTTCCTGCTCTTCTTCTTTCTAAAATAAACACTTGAAACAAATGTGTGCCCGATGAAAAGTTTATTTATTTAAGCAACAAATTAAATATATCAGTTTCCTTTTTTTTTAAGAGGCCTGTCTTCGATATTCCAATTAAAAGATTGTAGCAATTAATTTGTTTTTTGGGGGGGAGACTGCCAAGCAATTACGCAGTAAGAGCCCCTCAAAGTTTAATAGTCCTGGCAGCAACATAACAATAACAATAAGGAAAATATATATATATATCAGTGTTGGTGTGTGAAAATTTCTATAGCTTTTTCCAATGTTTACCTTTCACTTGGGTTGCCCGAGAAGTCGCCCGGGTTCCTCTTATTTCGGAGGAGGAAAATTGTCTAGGAAAAATATGCAAACATTTATTCGAAACGTTGATTTTATTTATGTTGTGCCGCCATCGTACCCAGTGGAGGTTCTTGTCAAATATTACCATTTCGTATTTATTTATTTATTGGCAGCGTTTAAAGTTTGGCCACCTGCGGGCACAGAAGCAGGAAGCAAATCAAGGACAAGAGTGGGGAAAATTCAATATTAGCACAATTAGTGATGGTTACTCGAGAGGGCGGGAGGAAGGAGGAGAACCCCTAGGAAGTTTTCAAATAAAAATAAATTGATTTTGAGGCGCAGGCAAGCTGGGAAATTGATTGACTGAATTGTCACTACCAGCAAAACCTTTGAACTTTTATACAAATTCGAGGAAGAATTTTCTAAAGTTGATTTAATATGAAATCTCCTTTTACATTTATGCAATTATTAATTTAATTTCTTTACTTGCAGACTCGACTTCCAACCGGAGCGTGGTATTTACGATCTGCAAATCAAAAATGTTTCCTACAATCGGGATAATGGCCGCTTCGAGTGCCGCATCAAGGCCAAGGGCACAGGTGCCGATGTCCATCAGGAGTTCCATAATCTCACGGTGCTAACGCCACCCCATCCACCCGTGATCTCGCCCGGCAACATAGCCGTGGCCACCGAGGATAAGCCCATGGAGCTTACGTGCAGCAGCATTGGCGGCTCCCCCGATCCCACCATAACGTGAGTTTTTATTTACACAATTTAATTTCATTTTAAATTTAATATATTTATTATGCATTTTCAGTTGGTATCGCGAGGGCTCTAACACCCCCCTGCCAGCCACTGTTTTAAGGGGCGGCACCAAGGATCAACCCACCAATGCCACTTTATCCATAACCCCGAGAAGAGAAGACGATGGTGCCAAATACAAGTGTGTGGTTAGAAATCGAGCCATGAATGAGGGCAAGCGTTTGGAGGCCATTGCCACCTTGAATGTTAACTGTGAGTATTTGATAATTTTGAAATTAATTTGGATAAATATATATGGCATAAACAGAGCGAGTAGAAAGTTAAAAAATAATTACAATATGAGGGAAGAAGCTATATACTGAGAGGTCTTTAAAACCCCTTGACAAAGATTACTATAATACCCACAGATAACACAGTAATTTCCGTATAAAACCACCTATAAATACCACAGTTTATTGAATTAATTCCCCATTAAAGCCCTGTTAAAATATACAATTGCATGAGTAATACTCTGCAATACATTAATCAACCTTTGAAAGCTGCTCCGAACCAAACTCTCTATAAAAAGGGCATCTCTTCCCTTTTTCCCTTCCCCTGATAATCTTCGCTATTACTCACATGAGCCACTTGAGCATCATTAATAATTTCCACGCTGACACTTGGCTTGAAAAATAATTCCCATAAATTACAACACACTCTTGACCATTGCTAATTAGAAACATTGGGGCAAGTCTCCGAAGTATGTATAATTTTTATAGAGCAACACTCCAGACAAAGTGAACCTCCATCTCCTCTGCTCAGTTTGGTTTGGAACCTAAATTGGGATCGCTTAATTTGCATGCTCGGCGGCAATTACAATTACCATTAGAGGGTACAATGCAACACCATATGAATATCTGAACATTAGCATAATGAAGGGGAAGGAGACAATGAACAGAGAGCGTAACACACACCCGGCATTTAACCCCTGTTTTTCGCACTTGCACATGACACATTTCGCTTAAAACTATTTAGATGCAACACCGCAACACACACCGACTGGCAACTGGCAACACACTCGACCGACGACCGACCACCAGCAATCCGCATAATCGCATATATCTTTTTTAAAAAGCCAACAAAGCCAGGCACATAAATTACAAATGCTGACCTGCTGCTGACTGAACGCAAGTAATTAGAATAAAAATTTATGTGCCACTCGGCGTCCTCGTCCTCCTGGCTGTTGTTCTTGTTGTTGCAACAAGTGGTGGTGTGCGTGTGTGTGTGACCTGCTAGCTGTTAACGCTGGCTATTAGGGCTAATCAAAAGGCAAATAAAGTGAAATATTGCCCCGGCCCGCCAATGCAAAGCAATCGAGTGTTCTGTGCCGACCATAGGCAGCACCTAGGCACTGGGAGAAAAGATAGGGTATTTTTCTAGGCATTTTAATGGAGTTTTCTAACTAAGCAATTTGCTTTAGGTTGAAGTTTTGACATTTTTCTATAAAAAACAATTACTTAAACTTGAGTTTCTTAATCAAATGTTTATGTTCTTAAAAGTTTTCATTTAAAATCAATGATTTATATTTATTAAATTATTTATTTACCCCTAAATATGCCTTCTATATATTAAAATGATGAATGTTTATATTGATATTCAGAAATATATCTTTTAATTTTACAAGTATTTTTCTCTAACTGTACTTTTGTTTTTATAGCCATAGTTCGTACCTTTAGCCATGGCTATCAACTGTGTAATTAATTCAAAAGCCAACACATTCACACAAACAAGCAGAGGCGGCTATGTAATGACCATAGAACGCGGTTTAGTATAAGTATTAGGAGGGGTATTAGTACTAAAAGGCAGAAGACTGGGCATATTACGATGTTCAGGCTAAAAGGAGCAAGAAAAACACTAAGAAAATAAATAATAAATAAAGAAAGGGGAGAAATTGATATAAATAAAATATATTCAAGGTTTAAAAAGCTCTAAATATTAAGAAATTGTTCAAGGCAACATTCTTTTATTCGTAGCAAACTTTTGAGTTAATTGAAATCTATTTACCATATATCCTAGGGTAGGTATTATACCTTATACCACTCACACATGCCATATAGATCAAAGCAAACAACTTGGTTATATTAATCTTAACCCGCCTTAAGCAATTAATTGTGTATTGTAAACAACAACAACCTGACCGGCTGCATTAACCACCAACGTGGCGTATGCGTAATGCCCACCTAACTGACTCAAAAACAACAACCAACGCATAGAGCAGGGCATAAACTTATATACATACACATACTTATGTATTTATTGACCCAATGCTAATTAACCGCCTCTTCAAAACAGCCACGCCCACTTGATATAGATTGGAACCAATCGAGAGGTGGATTTTTAAAAATAAAAAACTACAAAAATACAGCTTATATTTACCATCAGAGTGTGTGTGTGTGTATGCGTGGTGTGTGTGGAATATAGGTCGTCGCTTGCGGTTTAATTAGTTGGCCTCAGGGCCACGCCCACCGCATTAGCATAGATCAAATTCATGATGTTTATCTAACATGTTTAGTCAGTGGGCGTAAACAAAAAGGTTTAATTAGGAAAGAATATTACATTCGCAAAAAATACAAAATACAAAAAGCAGAAACCATTGAAACCGCTAAATAAATTTCAAGGGATTTGCAATTGTAAATGTTTATTAATTGCTCAGAACTTGGATTTATAGTTTTTACTAAATTCAAACCTTTTCGATAAGGAAAAGCAGTAATTGCAGGGAAAATAAGGTAGGAAAAGAACAAACAAATCGAGAAATATATAAAGTCTGATTGTGGGCAAGGATTTTCCACTTGCGGTCACACGTTCTCTCTAGTCCGGTTCACAGTTTTCCGGTCTCTTTGGCTTGGGTTTCCTTTGCCATTTTTCCCCCTCAGCCACTTCAGTAATGCGTTTTTAAGCAAGCAGACAGAGATAGTGAGGAGGGGGAGCGACCCCGGAGTAGATCAAACAGGGAAATGATGTCCTGTCTGTGTCCTGTGTCCCGTGTCCCGTGTCCCTGGGTCCACTTCCTTTTTGCCAGCCTTCAGGCATTTTGCTGCGGTTGCTGCGGGCCAGAAATCCACATGGGAGGAAGTATAGCAAAAAGGACTCTCAGGAATAGTACTTGGAAAAGTGGGTTCTAAACTGAGAGAAAACATATGAAGAATCAAGGAATTGTTCTTAACAAAATAAATACAAAATAAGAGTGTTAAGAGCCCTCTTGTAAGTTGTCTAGTTTTATATATTTATAACATTTTTCACCGTGCATCAAATGTAAGCAGACAGCCAGACCTTATCTGCTTTTGTTTATTTAGCCAACAAGTTTGAGCTCTGAAATTAAATCAAAAACAATTTAATTGAAATCAACACAGAGGCAGAGTCTCCTCCTAGCCTCTCGTTATCCTTTCTTTCACTTTGATTTACGTTGGGCAATAAAAATTCACTTTTCTCGGGTCTCTGGTCTCCTGTCTCCTGGCCCCCATTGACACCTACAAATTAATCAGAAAATGAGCCACGTTCTTGGCCTAATCTCCCGTAATAACTCATTGCCAAATGGCCGGCAATAAATCGCAGCGAAAAGCAGTGGAAATTGTCGCGCTAATAACAGCAAAATGACAAAATTGCCACCAAAAATCAACGATTGCAATAATTTCAAATTTCATCCTTTTTTCGTGGTTAGGGGAGAGTGAAACGAAAAGTCAAGTTTAATCTGGCCGAGGCTCTAATGTATTGCCTGTGGCCCGAAGGGTCTCGTCGCTTCATTCCCATTCCCTTTTTCGCGCTGATGAAGAAGCCAATCGTATCCGGGAGGGAAGAGGAAATTGTGCAGGTGGAAAGCGAGTTTGAGTTTTTCACCGGCGGAAAAGTAGGCAAGCAACAGACAGCTGCTTTCCAGGGATAACTCTGCACGGAGCCCCCAGGAACTGGAACCTGGAGGCGGGTGTAGGGATAGAAGCTGGGATAGGACTACGGCTTTTGTTTTTTGATTCTAAGCTGACAGGGCAGAGGGGCAAATCTCGCTCGGTCTTTATATATTTTTTCTCTGTGCTGTCAAATCTTTGTCCCCAGCACGAAAACCGCTTAAGTTTGTTGGCGGCTTAGCGCCTGAAAAAAAAAATACATACACCAAATTGCGGAAATGGGGAGACATTTTCAGTCGGTTCACATTTTTGTAGGAGAAGGTTAAACAACAAAAAAATGGGAAGCCTATTAGAAAAGCAAACTCTGCATAGGATTTCTAGTCAGAAACGAGTTAAGGGAATTTTAAATTATTTTAGAAATGGCCTTTAAATATTTTTTTTATTAGAGTTGGAGAAATGTTATAAAGGAATTATTAGATTTAGTAAAGTTTAAATTCTATATACTTATTATCAAATGAAAATATATTAATAAGTTAACAGCATTCAAGTTCTGTTGATATTTTCCTTAATGAAAATGTCCAATTTTCCATTCCCCTCTCTTTCGCTTTTAAATTATCCACATTTTCCTTATTACCCTCACCTTAATTAATCGTAATTCGATACAAGCAATGTAATTACATTTTTACGAAGCTTCCCAATTGCCTTCGTAAAGCGTTTAAAGTAAGCTGAGACGGCTTTATGAAGATTCCTTTTTTAAAAATCATAATTAAGAGATGCTCGCTGCCAGGCATCAGCCAACCTCAGGAACTCCACTTCTCCAGTTTCTTTTTTGTATTTTTTGCCCTTGCTCCCAGGGGTCCATCATTTTCCATAGTTTAATGTCGGGCAATTAACTTTTGTCTGGGCCCCCCGAGAAGAGGCAGACAAGGGAGACAAAAGCGATGGGGGGAAAATGGGAGAGATACTCGCAATTTAAGGAGTGAGAAAAGTGGGGAAAATCGGAGCTCCAGCGAAGAGCAGTGGTGTAGGCCTGTCACATGACCTGCCAGTCAGCGATGAGATCATGCATAAAAAAGCCAAAGGAAAAGCCCGAGGCGGGGGGCGGAGGGAGAGGAAAGCAAACCGAACCGGAGAGCGAACCGAAGCACGTCCTCAAATGGAAATGGAAATGTTAAATGTAAATGCGGCATATGGAAAAACGGGAAACGACCTTGCTCTGTGTTTGGGCCTTAACACCCCGAGTGGGTGGGGTTGGGTGCTACGAGTGGGGCAAAGTGGCAAAGAGGGGTAGTAGATTGGTAGATTGTCACAGGCAAATAGGCGGGACAACATGAAAATCAACCAAGCAAATGCCAATACACATGCAACGTCGGAAAAGAAGCTGCCATTGGGACAGAGAGAGAAATTATAAATGTTTAGCATTTTAAAGTGGTAATAAGTATTTTATAAATAACAGTGTGACCAAATTAACATAGTTTCCGCTGGATGGCCGCACTGCGACTTAGAGTAAACCATTCTACAATCTAGTTCCATTGATCACAGTGTTTAATTTGAAATATTAATTTGGATAAAAGTTTCAAATGAATATTTTAAAAAATTAGTGTGGCGAAAGTTACATTTGCCGCATAGTTCCCCCTGCATGGTCACACTGCAACTTGCAAAATATTAGCAAATCATTAGAGATTACCTTCCGAAACCTTTTTATTTGCGTGTATACATAGAAAATGGACGTGGAGCAGCAGCCGGCAGAGGATGTTGCGGCTGTGGCATTCAAGGATTCGAGGCTTAACATGGCGTAAACACAAAAGCCTCTAAAGGCATCAACTGCGGCATATAAAGTGGCATTACACATAGAGTAGAGGACCAGCAAGCCAAGCCAAACCAAAACAAAAAAGAGAAAAACCATAGCAGAAATAAATACACACACAGAAAATAAACGCAAACATGTCCTTTGGCAGGAAGTGCCGCAAAGACAAAAAGAGATTGTCGAGTGGCATCGTCGACGCATTAAATTGAAGATGATGATGATAATGCGCCAGATAAGTCTGAGGTCTGGGCCGGAGGTCCATGGGGTCATAGGTAACAGCCAACTTAGCGTCGATAAATGGGAGTCGAGGGTCGGTCCCCGGTCCTCGGTCGTCTGCAACAAGCCATGAAAAGTAGGAAAAACTCTGGAAAAAGCGCCACAGGATAACATCTGCCATTTGCGGCCAGGACGAAAGATGAGACAATGCCACAGGAGGCAGGGGCAGGGGCAGTGGCAGGAACCGGAGGACATGTGGATGTTGGGTACTATTTACTTGGCATTAAGCAAACTTCAAATAAAAAGGATAACGAGCGCATTGCGAGACACGCAGGCAACTCAAAATGCCACTGGAACTGGCTCAACAATAACAGCGTTCTGGTAAAAACACAAAAAAAAAGAAAACACGAGGAAAAAGGAGCAATCAGAGGGGGGGAAAAACAAAAGCTGAGTGACATTCCCCAAGTTGAGGAAATTGTGGATACTTCGAGGGACAGAGAGACAAAAGGCTGCCATGAAAGGCACGACAATTGCACACAATTTTCATTTATTGTTTGGCTACACATTTGGCCACATTATGTCAGACATGCCCCCGCCCCAGAATCCTTTCTGCCTCCCACAAATAATCGTGCAATGCTCTCTCCCCAGAAAAACAAAGAAAAAACTTTAAGAGGAAAATGTCCGAAGGGAGCAGGACACACACACACACATATAAAAAGAATATATCCCGAAAAAGGAAACCCAAAATGCCGCCTCACATTTTGACGCATCATTTCCATTTCTCTCGATTTTGCGTGTTGTGAGGTCACTTTGGGTTTTTCTGGCTGCCTGTGAAATCGGCTTTCCTTTCCGATTTCCAATGGTTTTGGGTTCTTTTCGGGGGGGCCTTGGGGGTTAAGGTTTCGGTTTCGGTTTCAGTTTCAGTTTCTGCTAGAATTTGGGCCTGGGTTTGGGGTTAAGAAGTTGTCTAAGGTTGCATGCGTGCGGTTTCTTCATGCAGAAGCATGAAATGTTTTCTTTGTTTAACATTTGAGGCGATTGAAATTAGAGATTTATGTAAAGGCAAAGACAACATTCCTCGGGGTTAGCATACATATATTTTTTTGGAGCAAAGGAATGCAAGGAAAATAATAAAAATGTTGAGACAAATTTCGAAGAATTTGTTAAGTTTAAAAAGTAAAAAAGAAACGGAAGAGCAGGGTTTCAAAATTGTGAAAAATTATTATAAAGAAATAACTTATATAATTTTCTAAGAAATATCTTCAAGGATAATTGACAAAATTTCTACAGATAAAAACAACAACCTTTTTAATGCTGAACAAAAGGTATTAGAGTGTTCACCTGTCCCCCCGGTATTAAAGGACAATAAATAAGAAAATAAATAAATACACCGCGCTCCCCCTTCGTGAAAAACATGTACCGTCATATATATGGCATGGACAACAAACTGAACAAATAGGGAAAAGCATAAAGCCCTCGAAACTCGCAACTCGCAGCTCGGAAAAGGAAAAAACATTTCAATTTCCAGGGCAAACGCATATTCCGTCGAACTGTTTTGCTGCGGGCTTCTCTGTTGAGCTCTCTTCTCTGTTCGATGATATGCCAAACGACCAAAACAAACTTTGCATTGTTAGTCACGATGATGATGGCGATGATATATATCTCCTGCCCCCCATATCATCATCATCGCCATCAGGACCATCAGAACCTATTGTTGCCCTATACGGCGTACGGCGATGATGATTCCGATGATGAGGATGATGTCAACAGTGCAAACAGCACGCGTCGCTTGTCGCTTGTTGTTTTCCAAGGGTTAAGAGTGCTGGGGGTTAAGGGAGGCGGACAATGACTCGGCATTGTTTCAATGGACTGTAAAACGAACTCTACACCAGACCCAATGATCATTATATGCATACATATGTGTGCTGCTAATTAAAGTAAATGTTGCGATTCAATGAAACCCGTTCAGAAACTAGCAGGGCAAACTAGAGGAAACACACAACCGAAATAATACACACACATAGCAGCCACTCTTCTGTACCCGTAAACATGTCAATAATATTCAAAATTGAAATGTCAAAATGCTAATTTTGCACATTTGTTTGACTTTCGCCATATAGAGAGGCAGGTACACATGGGGAAAATGTTTTTGGTATTTAATTTAGGGGAATTTTTATTCATTTGAATACTGTTTTCTATGGAATAAATCTTCATTCTATGATACTAAGAGGAAAGCACAAAAAGAACATTTTAATAGTAAATTTAAACCTATTATACTTCCTTTATATGCATAGAATTAAACTAGAACCAGTTGGGAATTTTAGTGCAAGAGAAGCGTTAAAAGGAAATAACTGGATAATTCTTCTTATGGTTATTTACCGTTTTAAATATTGAATAATTTTGAATAAATTATAAAATGGTAACCCTTTACGCCAGAAGCTTCCTCAAGAAGGTGACAAACCGACTTCCTGAATTCATACTTGAGAATTTTAAGGTGCATTTCATGCACATCATTTTAGCTTTTTAGGATTATTTTTCCCACTCTCAAGAATACCTTTTCTCCCCATTCTCAAAAGTATTATAATAGACTTCTTCTTTTTGTTAAACTGTACATTATTTTAAAAAAATTTTAATATTTTTCCCTGAGTGACTCTATGGCTTCCTTTTCACTTAACATTTCTCTTGCTCCCAGAGAGAAAGATGAAGCGCACGAAGAGAATGCAATGCAATTTGCGCAATGTGTGCAAATTTGCACAAGCCGCACCAAAAATGTTATTTACAAAATTTTCGTGCCAAATTTTGACTTTTGCCAGACGCACACAACGCACAACCAAAAATCCAGGGTGAAAAATAAGGGAAGCGGCATGTGCCCGAAATTCATGGAATTTCGCCTGCTCTGCTCTTCGACTGCAGTTTGCCTGCCGTCCAAATATTTTTCCACTGACTGACTAATGAATTGAGCAGTGGGACCCGGAACGAACCCAGTCAATGATGATGATGATCAGCTTGCAAATTTAGAGCAGCTTCCCCCTCAAAATTTGCAATTTTTGCACATTTTTTCCCTTACTACTTTTGAGTGTTAGTTTGTGACGCCTGTGCTGTGGTTGAATGATGGACCTGAAAAAGGAATAATTCAAAAAGCAGGCAGGGAAAGCAACATTATGCACATCTCATTTGAGATCAGGCGTCGCGTTATGGTAGATTTTTTGGGGGAGAAATAAAGGAAATAATAATAGAAAAAAATAGATTTAAATTCTGTTTATTTTTATATACAAAATTGTTGAAACCTTACATTGATATGCAAATTTCCCGAGCTATATAAATAAAATGGAAAATTTAAAGCCAGTTCCAACGTCAATCAAGTTTATGTAAGTATTTAACTAGTGACGGAATTCATCTTATGACACTGCATCCCACTGATAAACCCAAAGCGCATTTGGACACTGGACCTATCAATAGGGTCTTACAAAAAAAATATAAAAAACAACAAATAAACCCCTTTTTAAGCTTCTAAGCCATGGCCACCAAATACATCTAAGGGATTGCTACCACTAGGAAAAAGTTTACTGAACAAAATAATACAAAAAAACTGAATCACAGAAATTTCCGTTTTCAATTGAAAACTATGCAGGGAAACTCAACCAAACAATTGTAGTCAGATTTAGTTGTTTGTTGTTTTTTTGTTTTTTGTTACCCCATATACATTTCTCTTTTTTATAAAACCAGGAAAACCACCTCCACCAGCAACTTGATTTGAATCGATTGCGTCGATTTTGTTTAAAAATTGGCCCCAGGACTTGGCTCTCTTTGTTCCCTTTGGTTTCCGTGTAAATTAAATTGTAAATTTAATCAGAAATATGAATTGCTTTGGTTTTTGTGCGAAATGAGTCCATGAATTGCGTTTTAATTACATTTTTGCGCATTACCTCAAACATTTTTGGTTAGCTAATTAAAAGTTTCATTTAATTTGTTTCTACAAAACTAATTTGGTCAAAAACCCCAAAAAAAAAAAAAAAAGGCTGGACATTTCCCTGACAGCTGCAAGCAAATTTAAAATTGTATTTCACTCTCAAGTCTTTGAACCACACATTCTTGTTTTTCCAGCTGGGGGGAAAGGGAAAACGAGAAAATATTTACAGGCATATCAATGTTCACATATAAATTTATAATGCCTGTAAAAGAGTTGCAAACAAGGAATTTTTTCAGTTCGGGGCAAGCTGCAGAATGCGGCATAACATCGGGAGTAGTAAAGTTTTTAGGGCACACATGTTGCTTGGGGCAAGAGTTGCAAGAGTTTTTCTTTTTAGTACAATTTATGATGAAGTTGGGATACTCTTGTCACTTGAAATAAAATTTGACATGGAAAAACATCTATAAATAATTAAATCTTGGATGAAAATGGAGACAATTATCTCTTTATGTAGATATAAAAAATGTATGCCACTTCTCTTAATATTATTATAAGTAAGTCCCGCTTTCTTACCATTCGATTGCTTGACCTTAGAAAAAACTGCCATAAATCTCCCTCACAAACTCCCCTCCCAGAATCCCCTGAGTTAGAGGGGCCATAAATCATCATTATCGGAGGTAGTAGTAACTTCAAGGATAATACTCCGCCAAAGTTAGTAGAGTGCATAACAATTGACAGCCAGTTCTTGGCTCTGCGGTCGCGTGTGTGTTTGGCATGGGGAAAAGCAGTAAACGAAAGTATGAAAAATCTGCAGGCAAATAAAGCCAGCAAATGTGCCAGAACGAACTGCAAAACTATCGAAGACGACGACGGCATCGAGGGAGACGAAAACCAAAGCAGGAAAAGCCAAAAAAGAACGCAAATGGAATAAATATATATAAATACAAAAAATAGGAAAAAATAAGGAAAAACGTACGCAAAGTGCTGAACAAATGGAACAACTTACAAAAGCTAAAATGGCAAACAACCACACCGCATGCCGGACAAAAACAACTCCGTGCTGGCAGCAATATGAACAACAATCTTGAATATTGCACGTTTACATATGTAGATACATTTCCTGCAGCCAAAGTGCAGAGATGCAGATGCTCCTGTTGCCAGCTATGGAGAACGCAACTGGAACTGCCTGCCGTGCTGCCTGCCGGAGTTCAACTCAACTGAAACAGAAACTGAAACTGAACTGTGCAAGTGAACTCAACGGAAAGAAATAGTTCGTAAAAAAAATCGAGTTAAATGCACAGCAAGAAAAAAGGTTGTGAGCGTTGGAAAGGGAATATTTTGAAGATTGTAGAAATATATACTTAAAGGTTAGGGGAATGTTTATTATAGCAAGAAGGACATTTTTGATCTAAATAAGACATTTTTAAATTGCGTTGAAAGGAATAGAAAGTGTGCTTCCTTTTGTTGGAATTGTTTCTGCTGTTGGAATAAATATTTTAGAGCATACTTTTAGGAAGCTTCTTGAACGAGTTCGTAACAATAGAGAAACAGAAATGGTTTTTACTTTTCTCTGAATTGGGAAATTACATTATTCATAAACAATTCATAACCTGTGTTATTTTTTGATTTGATAGTATTTTTATTTTCCTTTAATTAACTATTCCAATTATTATTCTTTCACTGCATGAACACGTGGCTGCCACTGCTAGTTAATTTAAAAATTTTTATTTACATTTCGCCTGCTGTTGCTGGGGTTAGATGTTGAGTCTAGAAGTTGGGGTCTTCGCAGGGCGACTCGCCAGCCTTTGTTTACATTTAGTGCAGCTTCAACTTGACTTGCAGCAACAAATAGCCGTGCGTATGTACATTCGTTCGGCGGGGCAAAAACTATGGGCAGCTGACGCTTTGGACCCGCAGCCAAAGGCACAAGGCAGAAATGGTGGCGACTTTGGCTTTGCCTCCGGGCCTCTCATAATAAAAACACCAAGCTGCAACATCAGCTGCACGCTGGGCCAATGCAAAAGCAACAGGAGAAGCTGTCGCAGCAGCAGAGGAACTTGCAGCAGCATTCACTCTGTGTGTTTTTGTAGCCTGCATTTTGTCCCCAGAGGGTTAAGTTCTTGCTCACTCACACACTTCAAAAAAACACACCGCACACACCGATGATGAAACGCCCCGAGTTATGCAACACAAATGGCACAACAGCAACAGAAATAGGAGCAACAATTGCAGCAGCAGCGGCATCAGCAGCAGCAGCAGGAGCAACAATAACAAAAATAGAAGCAGCAGCTGCTGCCGAGTGCAATCATGACCAGCCAGAAAACCAGAAAAACCATTGGAAAAATATGATAAAAATACCTGTGGGTAGGACAACTTGGGGTAAAAAAAGCGCTAACAACACATAGATTTTACTTTGAGAGAATAAATGCAACTTTAAAGTGTACAAAGGAAAGATATTCGAGGAAATATTGAATATAATATTTATAGAAAATAATTCATAACTCAATTTAATAATACAAAATATTTATTGAAGTAAAAAAGTAATTAAAGGATTCAAAGAATATTAAAATGTAGGACAAGAGCTTCCTGAAAAATAGGAATAATTTACTAATAGGAAATATTCATATTTTTTCTTACACTTGTGGCTTCTTAAAGTTACCTAATTGCATAATTATTTCATTATTTAATAATATTCAGCTTCCTCCAAACAAAAATCCACCCCAAAGATGCTAATCTCGAAGCACTTCCCCTGCTCCCCTAATCTTATCCACGTGCTCCAATTAAGCCATAATCTCTCCTTTATTTTAACCCTTGGTCCAGGCCTTATTTATTAACTGGGACTAGTAGCTGGGGAAACACACACAAAAACTCCACAGACAGTATTGTCCTGGCAACATTCAGACAGACAGACAGACAGACAGTCAGTAGTCGTAACCTCTTAAACCTTATGGCTGCCTGAGCCAAACCGAAGGTGGCTCACCTGTCAGCCGGAAAACTTTTCCATCACACAAACACACACAGAAGGAAATTAAAGTAAATGTGTTGCCGGCAGCTGGATTTCCATTTCCGCTACAAAATGCAATTTCTTGTACAGAAGAAATCTCTTCAAATTAACTAAATATTTACAAAAGCAATGAAATTTTCTGTCTGAGGTTTTTTTTTGCATTTTGGCAACGAGTTGCACAGACAGCAAATTAATTTAACATAAAATTAAATGAAACGAAAGAAAATGCAGGGCTGCAGGATCTCATCCAAGGACAGCATTAAGAGCAAAGTTTTGCTCGCTTCTTTCTTGGCTTTTTGCTTGGTTTTTTTTTTCTTTCTAGTCTTTGTCGTCGCCCCCAAATGAATTTAATTATTTAGGTCAAAAGACGGGGCAATGTCGTGCCAGTCGCCAGGACAATGCCACTTTTCTATGCCTTCTTCTCCTTCCATTTGATTTTCCTTTTTCTTCCATTTTTGCATTAGCGTAAAAAGTGAGGGAATTGAGTTTATTACGGGGCAAGGTTATCACTCGATGGGGGTTCCCCCGATTTCTTACCGTACTTGTACATATCTCTCTGCCTCTCTGCATTTTCCTATTCACTCGGCACGTTTCTGCGGGGCAAACTTTTGGTTTTTCTCTGTTTTATTTCTGCCAGCCGTTCCCTTATTTGCTTTACTTTTTCGCAAGTAATTCCGCCTAGCGCCTAATTCTCGGCTACAAATTTTCCGCAGTCTTTTCATGTTGCCCTGCAACATTTTCACTAGAGAAAGTTAAACAAAGCAGCAGCAGACTGCTGAAAATTCTCCCAAGAGTTGGTATCGGGATCATCATTGCCTTCTTTTTTTTTGTGTACTCCATTCAAAAATTTGCTCTACGTGTTCGTACTCAAGTTTCCTTTATTTTTTCCATTTTCCGGGTTTGTTTAAATCACTTGGCCCATTTAATTGAATACTCTAGGGGCGAGAGGGGGTTAAAAGGCACTGAAAAAGAGGTTAAGTCTGGTCTGGGGATCCAAATAAAATATTTAAAGCTGGCCAGAAAAATTCTAGGAAATTAAATTAAAATGTTATGGATCATTTAGCTAAATTATAGGTATTTTTACACCTGAAAAATACACAAACTTCTTTCTTGCAGCAACAAAATCTTCTATGCCTTATTTTTAACTGGAAACTATAAAGTTTTGCTTGGAAGTGACAAAATCTTTTAATTGAGTATATTGTATTTATTAAAACTTAAAAACAAAATTTTAAAGTATGTAAAGTGTGTATTTAAGCCATTTTAATTTGTGTAAATATTCTTTGAAGCATTTTTTGGAGCCCCACAAGGGAGGGTATCCCTAGACCTAGGACCTTCTTCTTTTTTTGAGCCTATCCCAGAACTTTTGTTTACTTTTTCTGCCCCCGGTTTTTGGAACCTATTTTTTTTTTGTGTTGTTCTGCTGCTCGTCTGTGTTTTGTTGTTGCGCGTCAAGTAAATAAATAAAAGCAAAAGTTTTTGGCCCTGACTGTTACTTTTAGCCGGTTCTACTGCCATTTTCCCCTCGCAATTTTCCTCCCACTGGGAGGCTGGCCAACACTAATGACATCGTTTGTGGGCTCTCTCCTCTCGCTTTTCTCATCCAAATCTCCATGTGTGCCTGGAAAAACTTTGTCAATAATTTTGCTGCCTATTTAAAGCAGCCGCCTCCTGCTAGCTCCTTTTTTTCTGTTGTTGTTTACCATTAAAATTCCAACCAGACAATTTACAAAAATTTGTGTTGTTTAAATAGCGAGGAAAGTTTTTTGTGTTGTTGCTGCTGCTGGGGCCCCCAGCCTTTTAAATTAATTTGGGGCAGCTTTGATTGCGTCTGTTTTGCTCTCCCCACTCCACAGAGGTGAGGTGCCCCAAATTGTTTATGCCTATGGAACATGTGGAAGCCCATAAAATTAGTAGGAATAAATCTAACAGAAAAAAGAGAGAAAAGTTCCCATTGATTTGCCACAAATTGTGTGCCATAAAAATAAACTGAAAAATGGAAAACTGGGAAGCTGGGAAGCTGTGTGGAGGTGGCAACGTCGTCTTCCCTGGACTTGCCTCCAATTATGTATTGTGTTTGTTCATTTGTATCTCGCCGCTGCACAGATACATCTGTTTGTTTACACGTTCATTTGCAGTTCGGCAAGTCTCTAGTCGCCAGTCTAGTTTATCAATATGTTTTTCAGGGGCCCCAGGGGGAAAAATGGGGGAAAATTTAGTAGCTCCGACGGCATTTATTAAATCTTTTGCTTGATTTTTCTCAACAATTTTCCCCCCATCCGCACGGCTGCTGCTGCTCGGGCTTTCAGTGTTTTTGACCAAACATTTGCTTTGGTCGGCACAATTTGATTCCATTTTATGGCCAGGCATTGTCAGTTATATATATTTATATATATGTATCTGTGGAGTGCTGTATCTGTATCTGGTATCTGCATGTGTGTGGCCAATAAAATTTTTAGTACAATAAACATTTGTCCGTTTATCAGTTGGTTTCGCTCTCTTATTGCTTTTTGGATTCCTCCTTCTTTTTTTGCACATTTAATTTTGGGGAAAAAAGAGAGGGAATGGATGGAGATTTTCCTGGGAAAATGACACACAAACCTGAAACAACAAATGGAAATTGTACGTATTTCTGTATCTTTATAGAGCAAGATTCTGGTAAATGGCTGTGGTTTCGCTTTGATCCGCCCTCGTGATCACTTTAAAGTGGAAAACACTTTGTGTATAACTCATGAGCGATTTTCTATTTTATGTTTTTGCTGCTTTTTCAGGCACGTTTTTGAGTCTCAGAATGTGTGTGCTTTTTTTTATGGGTTCTGTTTGGGCACGTTCCCGCTGGATTGAGATCCATTTGCGTATTTAGAGATGCAAGTGTAGTGAGGTTGTACCTTTTAATGGGTAATAATTTTGTGTATTTAAAGATCAATTTATGTAGTAAATATTCCTAGAAACTGACCAGAGAAATGAGTCTCTTAAAGCGTAGAATCTCCTTCGAAAGAGTGTTCTTTTAATGGGCTTAATGCCAGCAGGAAAGCAAGAATCTGACCATGTTTATGCACAGCTTCTGGGTAACAGCTCCGCCTTTAGTTCTTCAGTTTCCCTGGAAACTGCCGCTGTTCTTATCTCCAAACTGGTTTTGCGAGCTGTTCAATTAAATGATTTTCTTGTTAACCAAGCTAATGTGCCTGCTAAATACTGTCCACCAAGCCACCAGTTCAGAGATGGGATTTTCTGGCGAGGAGTACAGAGGAGTGTGAAGTGTGGCTGAGGCGGTTGTTTATTTGTCTCCGTTGAATATGTCTTCCTGTAATTTATGACTAGTAGCCACAGAGAGCCAGTTTCCTTTTGCCATTTGCTATTCTAGTTTTCCATGTGTGTGCTGGGCCGCAGTTGTTTTAGTTTATGCGCTCAATTTAGTAACTAGTTAGCCAGAAATGGTCACTCTCCACACTCCAGGCCCCAAAAACCACTCACTGGACCGGAGGAGGAGGGAAAACCAAACAAGAAACTAATAAAAAGCCAAGGCAGAAACCACAAGAGCTCATAGCTCAAATGCGCTGACAGCAGGCACGAGTTATGCGTACGTCGCTCCAGCTCCAAGTTCAAGTCCCTGGGAGTGTGGGGTATATCGAATGAGGAGGAGGTTGGAGGAGGTGGAGCAGAGCTATGGCCGGAGTAGGTAGAACTATGCGGAGCTTTCCAACTAAATGCTATAAAAATTCTTGACTTAATAGCAAAACAAGACAGGGAACAAGCGTATCTCTAGGAGAGTGTGTGTGTGTCGGGAGTGTGTTTGCCCAGAGATACAAATGGGGTGCTTAGAATAGGAATTTGGGTTAATCAAATAAAGAAACAACAAGCTAACTTATAAAACAAACTATAAATAGAGGAAAGAGCAATTTTAAATCAAGATTTTAATGCAAATTAAGGAAATTAAAGTAGCAAATATTTTAAAAACTATTTCTTAGAATTTTAAAAATTAAAAGAAAAGTATTAGTTTGTAATATTTGTAATGAAAACTGATTTAAATAAAAGAAAATATAATTTTTCAAAGCCAAAAACCTTCCCTAAAACCCAAAATACGTAATATTTTCAAACCCTCCACCCAGCTAGCACCTAAAGTCTTGACCATAACTATTATTACCACCGCAGCAGCTGTCGACTGGTCTGTGTGGTGTGTGTCTCTGATGGAGAAGAACCCGTGTGTAGGGCCACTAAAGAAAACTAACAAGTTACAAAAGCAAACCAACCATCTGGCGATGGCGATGGCAAAGATGGCCAAGATGAGACTCTGCCAGAAGGAGAAAGAACCAGCTGGAGAAGCTACAGAAAAGCAGTTGGAGGAGCCACATCCATATGTAGCAGCAGCTTGGAAACAAGAAAAACTTGAAAGGCCAAGAAAAACATTTAGTAGATGATGAAAATCATGGCAACATCAACTTGAAGATGCCACACAACTGAGTGGCAGGCGGAGGAGAGAGATGGAAAAAGGGGAAAGCCTCTGTGATTGGCAGAGGGAAGCTCTCGATGGGTCAATAGCATTTTAAGGCACTTCTAGGGAACGTCTTAAAGCGCTAATTGTTTTGATTAGCAAAGCCTGGGGTGCCTTAATATATAAACTTAATTTAAGAGAACTTTTCGCCAAGTCAATTGGCCTTTAAAGTCAATTCAAACTTTAATTGTGGCCCTAACACTCCTCTTCCTAGGGGGGTACTCCTCTCAAATTTATGGTATCTGCAGAAGCTGAGGGAGAATTTGTGTATCTTTTTTTAAACTTAACATTCATTAGTTACGAATAGAAGAGGCCCAAGGAGGAGCAGCAAAAACCGGGGATAAGTCTTAGTCGCCTTATCATTTATCTTGGACCTCGGGCCAAATGTTTTCTGGCCTGCCAATTTCGCGTGTCTTGAATGAATGGATTGGCGGTGGCCTCGGGGGGGTGGGCAGCAGTGTGCTGGGTGGAAAATAGGGAAAATTGGGGGAGGGACAGACGGACGAGTTGGTTCATTCGGTTTGGTTTTGCGCTTGTTGGTCATATCAAATCGCTTTTGCCCTTGCTTTTGCCTTTGCTTCCTTTTTGCCTTTGCTTTTGCCTTGGCTTTTGTGGCCTGTGGCTCAGCGCGTGCCTTCCTCAATTTTCCCGCCGCGTTTTCCAACCGCTTTTCCCCCTTAACCCACACATCAAAATTGGATTTGGCCAAGTTAAGCAACGGCCATTGAGGGAGTTAAAGCCTTGTCGATTATTTTTAATGGATTTTCGGCCACATTCTCCGTCGGTCTTTGCAGTTTTTTTTAGCTTGCTTACCAAGTGTAATTAAAATTAAAATTAATACATGTGCTTGCTGCTCTAATTTGATGGCTCTTTTGATAGTTCAAATGGCGGGGAATTTAAAGCAATTAAAAAGATGGAAGATGAAAAACAAAATTAATGTTTAACACTGGTAAATTTACACTTCAAGGTAAATCTGCTAGCTAAGCTGTACTTTCTTCACTTGGAATCCCTTTTAAAATTCAGGTTAGGCCTTAAAAATAGCCCTTGTTAAGCTGGTAAAAAGAATTAGGACCCGTTAGCTTTTTATAACTAATTGCTGAAGGAGCAGAGATCCCTCTATAAATTGCATTAGACCTTGTGTCGCCTTGAGAAATACCAAATTAAATTAAGCTTACTCCTCCCATTCCCTGGGATTAAACATATAAATTGCTGTGCATGTCCAGGCGAGATCTAAACTAAATTTTCTTAATTTTTTCTGCTGCCTTTTTCCCCTAAATTGTATATATTTTTCTGTTTCTTCTGCTTAGTCCTCCTTTGTGTTTGTTAATAGTATTTTCCAAGTGAATGGCTGGGGACTGAGTGCCGCCTCAGTACTTCAAGGGGGCTCAGAAAAACCTGGCAACAATTTGGCAATTGATTGGAAAAATATTTCTAACACGATTTTCAGGGGTTCCTTTTTTCCTCTTGCCGTTCTTGGGGGGATCCTGTAAACTAATTCAATTATTTGCGTACATAATTTAAGGGCCGTGTCCGAAAGCGTTGAGCAAGAAATTTATATGCAAAACACGCATAAAATTGTTTCTCTCGTCTGCCTGCCTGCCCCGTGGTTTTTCACTTGATTATTTATGAACACGAAGCGCTGGAAAATAATTGAAGGAACTCAACTCAACACTGGTTTTTGCCGGGGGTCCATTTTAAAGTAATCAAGGGAAATGAAAGGCCTATTTTCAGGTCAGTACACCCCGCCCTCTGCCAGGCCTTTGGCAGGCAGAATAATGCAGGGCTGAAAGTTCTGTTTCATGGCCCAAATGTGTAAAACATGTTCGCCAAGTGACAATTAAGCCAATTTGAAGCCATTTAGCGGGCAACAGGAACGCAAGCAAACAAAACAAAAGGCACAAGGCAACAATTGTGGCGCAATCCAAAAGCATACTCCACTGTATATTTTATATAGTAGGTATGCTTGGTATATATAGAGTGCAGAACTGAACGGAACAAAATGGAACAGAAGCGGGTCTTGATTTCTAACCAAACAATGCTTTAATGGCTGCCGGTCGCCGGCGAACAAAGCCAGACAATCAAAAGTAATTACACGCACATAAACACGCAAAAGACGCGAGTCCGAGGCTGAGAGTGGGACTGAGACTGAGACTTAGAGTTTCAGTTCGAACAAGCACTGGGAAAAATAATGGAAATTATACCTAATAAAATATATATTAAATATATTGAAAAGCTTGTAGAGAACTATAGAGAATTGAGAGGAAATTAGGACATAAAATGTGGCATCTACAATTGCAAAGAAATCAAGAATAAGAGGAAATATTATTTAAACCTTTATAAAAATATTTATTACCAGTAAATCTTCTTTAAAAATATGTGCTTTAATAATTAATGCTTACTAAATATATAGTAAGATATTTAAAAATATTATTTTGTACAAATAAAACTTAGAAACTTCCCAAAGATTATTTTTTAACATCGACAAATCAAAGATAACTAAAAGCCTTTCTACAGACCTAAATAAATTTTAAAAAATACTTGAAGCAACTTAAACTTAAATATTGTTTAGAACTTTCTCAGCATATTTTTTAACAGTAAATCATCTTTATAAATATGTGTTTTAATAATTAATGCTTTATTTATAGCAAGTACTATGATATTTATAAATATTATTTTGTACAAATAAAACTAAGAAACTTCCCAAAGATTATTTTTAAACATCGACAAATCAAAGATAATTAAAAGCTTTTCTATAGACCTAAATAAATTTATAAAAATACTTGAAATACTTTAACTTAATTCAAAATCCTTTATTAAAACATCTTAAAATTTATAGAAATACTTCAAGCCACCTTAGCTTAATTCATAAATTTATTTCTGTGTGAATCCGAGACACCTGAACCCGCTCAGACCCTACAGACCTTTCATAAAAGGTAAACCCGGCCGGAGAATCACGCAATTTACTATAATTTGCAAGAGGAGTAAGGCTGAGAAGGGGAACTGTGGCCAGAGAAAGAGAGAAAGAGTGAGAGGGTCCCCGAGACCGTGGGTCGCCTGCTCCAGTTTCACGAGATTGCGGCAAGTAAAGTTCATGAGACGACTCCAACTCCTCCAGCTCCTCCAGCTCCTCCTGCTCCTTCAGATGCCTTCCTTTGCGCTTTTTCCTCCTGTCAATGGTCGGTGCGGCGAGTGCGAGTTTATGAGCAAAGTCATTAGGCAGCTGGCGACACTTATCCAGGGGGCAGTTAATTACAAAGTGGTTGCTGCGGTGTGGAGGAGAGGAGACTCCAGGATTTCGAGGAGCAATGGAAGCCGAGGAACAGACATAATTTCACGCCATTTGCGGTGCATAAGAGGCCACTAATGTTGGACTATGACTTGCAGCTCTTTTAGCTCCTCCTTCAACTTGGACTCTTAGCTCGTGGATAGATTCGAGTTGGAGAGTGCCAAGGCGGAGTTCTTAAAAATATATAAAAAGGAGAATGTGGCGGGAAATTACCTGATGACAAAACGTAAATGCCAGCAGCAGGAGCAGAGCTCTTATGTGGGGAATGGAATGTGGTTATTGTGGGGCTTAAAACAAGGATTTTATTACAGGAAACTTTGTATAAAAGAGTTGGGTTATATAATTGGTTAATTTAAACCATTAAAAACTTAGGAAAAGACCTGGTATACTTACTGAAATAAAATCATAGTACAGTCACCTCACTTCCAATGATATCCTTAAAAGAACAGGCATATAATTTAATACAAAAATATAAAAAGACGCTACTAATGCCTCCCCTATTGAATATTAATTAATTTATCAGTTACTCAGCATTTATTCAACCATGAAAAAATAAGTATTTTGAAAGATATCTGCTTAACCCATCAAGTAAACCCTTTGAACACGACTCAACTGCAAATTATACCCACAAAACCATAGCCCTACCCTCATTTCGGAGACTGCTAATGACCCTTGGCGGAATTTTGGCCTGTGCCGACCTTCAGACACTTCATTAGTTTAATTAATAATTGACAAATTTCGTGCCTAATCAGAGACCAGCTTGAGAGACTAATCATGACCAGAGCTCCTCCGAAGCTCCTCCAGTTCCCAGTTTTCTTCCCTGATTAATTCAATTAGAAGTTTGGATTATGCCGCCTGATTATGCCAAAAATGCTGCGTGTTTATTAATTTTCATGTTCTCGCTGCGGCGGTTTTGCTTTGATTCCTCTCTGTGACTTGACTAATTTTCGCTGTTATTCTGCTTTTTTCCCCCCTTCTTCCAGATTATCCCCGCGTCGAGGTCGGACCGGAGAATCCTTTGCGGGTGGAACGTGACCGGACTGCCAAGCTGGAGTGTAACGTGGATGCCAAGCCCAAGGTGCCGAATGTTCGATGGAATCGCAATGGTCGCTTCATCAGCTCCTCCCTGGTCCATACGATCCATCGGGTGAGTGTGGGGGATGCGGGCAAGTACACCTGCATAGCGGACAATGGTCTCGGCAAGACCGGTGAGCAGGAGCTCATCCTGGACATTCTGTATCCGCCAACGGTGGTGATTGAGTCCAAGACCAGGGAGGCCGAGGAAGGCGACACTGTGACCATTCGCTGCAATGTGACGGCCAACCCGTCGCCGGTGACCATCGAGTGGCTGAAGGAGAATGCTCCCGATTTTCGTCACAGTGGCGATGTCCTCACCCTTAACTCTGTGCGAGCTGAACACGCCGGAACCTACATTTGCCGGGCTGTCAACATAATGCAAAGTCAGGGTATGGAGCGCAGCGAGCGAGTGGGCAACTCTACGGTGGCTCTGCTGGTCCGTCATCGTCCGGGACAGGCGTACATTACACCCAACAAGCCGGTGGTTCATGTGGGCAACGGTGTTACCCTCACCTGTGCTGCCAACCCGCCGGGCTGGCCAGTGCCCCAGTACCGATGGTTCCGCGACATGGACGGCGAGTTCTCGAGCACCCAGAAGATCCTGGCCCAGGGACCACAGTACTCCATACCCAAGGCTCACCTGGGCAACGAGGGAAAGTATCATTGTCATGCTGTCAACGAACTGGGCATCGGTATGATGGCCACCATTGTCCTGGAGATCCATCAGCCGCCCCAGTTCCTGGCCAAGCTGCAGCAGCACATGACTAGGCGAGTGGCGGATACGGATTACACGGTGACGTGCAGTGCCAAGGGCAAGCCGGCGCCGAGTGTCAAGTGGCTGAAGGACGGCATGGAGATCCTGCCCGAGGAGAACCTGTACGAGGTGCAAACCAATCCCGATCAGGGCCTCAACGGCATGGTCACTGTCCAGAGTCAGCTCAAGTTCAGGGGCAAGGCCAGGCCCAATGGCAATGCCCTGGTGCCCGGTGATCGCGGCCTGTACACGTGTCTGTATCAGAATGAAGTCAACTCGGCCAACTCGTCGATGCAGCTGAGGATCGAGCATGAACCCATTGTCCTGCATCAGTACAATAAGGTGGCCTTTGATATCCGCGAGACAGCGGAGGTTGTGTGCAAGGTTCAGGCCTATCCCAAGCCGGAGTTCCAGTGGCAGTTTGGCAATAATCCCTCCCCGTTGACCATGTCCTCGGACGGTCACTACGAGATCAGTACCACCACGGACAACAATGATATCTACACTTCTGTGCTCAAGATCAACTCGCTGACGCATTCGGATTATGGAGAGTACACCTGCCGAGTGGCCAACACGCTGGACACCATCAGGGCTCCCATTAGATTGCAGCAGAAGGGACCGCCGGAGAAGCCCACCAATCTGCGGGCCACCGATGTGGGTCACAACTATGTTTCTCTCAGCTGGGATCCTGGCTTCGATGGTGGCTTGAGCAAGACCAAGTTCTTTGTCAGCTATCGACGTGTGGCCATGCCCCGGGAGGAGCAAGTGATCCCCGACTGTGCCAACATGGCCAACACGAACTCGGATTGGGTGGAAGTCGATTGTCAGCGGGATATCCCGTGCAAGGTCACCTCCTTGGAGCAGCATCAGAGTTACGCCTTCAAGGTGAAGGCCCTCAATCCCAAGAGCAATTCACCCTACTCCAGTGAGATTTTGGTAACCACAAAGGTCAGCCGGATTCCGCCGCCCCTGCAGGTGACCTATGAGCCCAGCACTTACACTTTGGGCGTCGATGTGGGTGCCACCTGCCTGTCCCTTATGGCTGTGGTGGAGACCATGGTCAATGCCGACACTCCAATGCCCGCCTGGGAAATTGTGGATACCTTGGAGAACCTTCAGTTGTCCGGCGCTGGACCCACGCACAAGGAGAAGATCCTGAACGGCTTGAGTGGTGCCCGGAGGCTAGGAGGAGGTCGTGCCCTGGGACACACCATCAGCGACGAGGAGGATAACAACCATGGACTGAACAGTCTGCCCCTCGAGGATGATAGTCCCGTGGTGAGGGTGAAACTGTGTTTGAAGACGAACAGGGACCACTGCGGCGATTACACGGATGCTGAGAGTAAGTAGAAAATAGAATTTAAGCTTGCTAGAAGGATATTCCGTAATTGAATGAGGTTTTCATTGATTTACTAGCTGGTATTCCAGCTTGGAGAGAAATAGTAACATTTGCAAGGGTATTTGAAGAACAAAAAAATCAGCAAGCACGCAATGTGGGTGAAGGATGTATGTATGTGCTGGTTACTCTCCTGCGATGCTGATGATTTCCATTATATGCAAAGCCATTACGAGCAATTGCACCACTTGAATGGCCGGCAGCCGGCGGACAATCAATCACTCATCCAGCCAGCCAGTCAGCCAGCGAGCGGTTTTCTCCTCCTTCTCCTTCTCAGCTATCCAAGCTACCAAGTCCGTTCAACCCACAATCCAACCCACAATCCATCCAACCATCCAACCATTCATCCATCCACTTCAACTCCTTGCAATGCATTTTTCATGCCTTCATTGCATCTCGCTATTGGCTACAGCTACAGTCTTAAAAAAGAGGGGTGTCTATTGCCAAAATGAGGTTTGATGTGGCAGTTATGAAGAGTGGTTAGTATGGGGGATGAATACTAAGAGAAAGGATATCGAATATATAGTACTGTTTATTTATAGAACTTTAAAGTACTGATTTAACGTAAAAATATCAAAATTATCTAAAAATTTAATAAATCGAGATTTTAACTATCGAAAAATTTCGCTTAAAATATTGAAATTATCGGAAAATTTACATTACAATTTATAATTTTATTTATAATTTTTAATTTTATAATATAATTTGTTTTATATATAAAACATAATATCAATTTATCGCTTATATAGATTTATATATCGGCGTTTGCAAATGTTATCGATAAAATATCAATATAAAACATAAAAATTATCATAACTTGGACAAAAAAGCCTTAATTTCTATTTGGAAAACTCTCCTGTGCTAGTTTTTACTAGCTCAACATATCTACATACAAAATTAAAATTTGAAAAAATTAAAAAAAAAAATTTAATTTTTGTGATAGTTTTTCACCATTAAAAAATTTTACAAAAAATTAAAATTTTTTTTTTCTACCGAACATGGCTTAATCGACTCGGGTGTTGATGCTGATCAAGAATATATATGATTTATAGGGTCGGAAATGACTCCTTCACTGCGTTGCAAGCTGTTGACTATAAGAAAAATCTCCTTTTAAGGTGCAAAATTATAATATCTTCAAAAATTAAAAAGATTTTCAAGAATGTTGTGGTAAAATATTCATTAAAACTCCCCAAGATTTCCCTATCACAGAACCCATTTCCCTTTTCCCGCAGTGAACTCATTTCGCTCTATTTTTTCTCCCTCTTCCCACAGTTGGTCGTCCTTATATAGCGGAGGCTAGTGCCCTGGCCACGCCCACACTGATTGCGATAATCGTGTCCTGCATCGTTTTCGCCCTTTTCGCCGGCCTGATCCTGATGTTCTGTCGCTGCAAGCGCAATCAGTCCAAGAAGAGCGCCGCCGCCAAGGATTACGAGATGGACTCCGTCCGGCCCTCGATAGTGGCCGCCCAGCAGAATCAGGCGCCGCCGCCCTACTACCCCGCCTCGGGACTGGACAACAAGGCCCTGGAGCACTCGATGGATCTCGCATTGAGCATGGAGGAGCAGAAGACGGCGCTGTATGCCACACAGAATGGCTACAGCTATCATCCCGGCAGCGGTGTGGTGGGCGTGGGCGGCGGAGTCGTGGGTCCTGGCGGCGTTGGCGTCGGGGTCGGCGGAAGTGTGGTCAGCGGCATGGGCGTTGGCAGCGTTGTTGGTGTGGGCGGCATCGGTAGCAGCTGCATGGGAGTCAATGGAATACCAGGACTCACGGCACATACGATGCCAGGAAATGAATGTAAGTGGAAAACAGAAATGTTACTTTATTTATTTATTAACTTTTAAGAGGAAAAAACGAACAGAAAAAGGTTACAAAATATAGATATTATTTATAGAGTTTGGAATTAAAAGGAATATATGATTTTTGTAAAGGAAATATGGAAAGATATTTGAAAATGCTTAGGAATATATAATTAAAATTAAAAGGTATAGAAATTTAATCAAAACTCTTTAGTAAAATAATTATTTAAATACAATATTTAAATAGTTTTATATATTTTCAAACCCATAAGCTTCAGAACGAAATGTTTATTAGATTTCAAAAGAGTATTTCTTGTTTATTTATTGATTTAAATTTTATGCTTATTTCAACCATAGAAATCTTTATAAACCTTTTTCAAGTGTTCTTCACTCAAAAAATGTCCCAAAAAAAGGTGATAAAAAGGTAAAAAACTAAAAAGAGTTCCGAAATAACCAAAGTGAGGAATGCTTTCGCTTGGGACAAGTCCTCGCGGTTGTCCCCTCTTTTTTTTACAATTTTTCAAAAAAGGGAACACAACACCTACGCTCCCCGAATGAGTTGCGGTGATTTTTCATTGTCCACCAAAAACACATTCACAGTCACAAAAATAGGTACACTTCCGTACACCGAATGAAAATCCACGCTGACGATGAAGGGAAAATTCCGCAGAAGGAACAGGAAGGTTTTCTGAAAATTATATGTGTGTGTGAGGAAAAGAGGAAAAGTGCAAAATGGAGTTGAGTGCAAATCGATGATGGTGGCGTTCGGGCATTCATCAAGCGCGGCTACGCACCTGCGGGAAAAGTGGAAGGAGAAAAGCACTTTCCACTTCCGTTGTAAATTTGTTGAAACAGCAATTTTATTCTAAACGTTTGCTACCAGTTTTTCTCTTTTGTGTTGCTTTTTTTTCCCCCTGTTTCTGTTTTGTTGCTGCTGTTGTGTAGCATTTTGTAATATACTTTCCATTTTCAATTGTTTGTTGCTGTCGTCGCGCACATCCATTCATCCTGGGGTCCTGCCCATCGACCCTTCCTGAGTTCTCCGTGTTTTCTCCTGCTTTTCCGAGGGGTGAAAACTGGACAAGGGGCAACCTGCTTCCCTGGCTGGCGGTTTCACACAATTCGCCAGACAATTCATTATTAATTGTTCTGGTTTTTCACACACACACACACTTTTCTTTATGGAAAAAATCCTTGAAGCTTAACCTTTTGGACATCCAATGGGGAAAAGTAATGATGTGCAAATTAAAAATTCCTTTTTTTTAACCACAAGGATAGGAAAACCAAAACACAAACCCATTTTGGACATTGGACATTGTAAAATTTAATTTTCTTTTAAATTAGTTAAGCCTCAAAATGGCAGCAATTTGGATTTCCCACCCCGCCAGCTGCCAATTTCGAGTTTCAATTGTTTTTTGTGTGCTAGAGAAGGCCAATTAAAATTTTAAGGCGCTTTAGTCGTCGTCTGAGGAGGGGGGGAAATTAGGTGGCTAAAACCAATGAGTGTGCGGGGTGATGGTGGGTAGTGTTGCAGTGGGGGCAAACATTGCCACTTAATTGCATTTAAAAGCGATTGCAAGGAAGGCGGCCAAGTAGAAGGCAGTGGGAGTTGCAGTTACAGAGCTAATTTGCCAAGTGAAAGTGGCATGAATAATAAAGGGTTGCAGTCTGGGGAGGAGGAGGAAATCGCATCGCAGAGAGAAGGAGTAGGGAAAATGGGGGGAGAGGGAAGTCCTTTTCCCTCATCCCTGCTCCTACTGCTCCATTTCATTGTGAACGCTAATTGCCGCTTAAGGAGCAGGGCCAGCCACACGGAGGACTCCCTGCCATTCGAAAATGTCCTTTGGCAGATGCTAACCAAAGCCCAGGGCCTTCACTGCAGAAAACCAAGCTAAAATTAGATTTTTCTGCTTTTATAATAATATTAAATAGAATATTATACCCTATAAAAATATTATTTTAGCTTATAGAAAATATTTTAAATCATTTTAGATATTTTTATACCTGATTTGAATTTCTTGCCGTGCAAGAAACCCCCTTAATTTTACACTTTGTCTGCGACTGAGAGTTCTCTGTGCTCATTGTTGTAGTTGCCTGCACTTTTCGGGCTCGTTAACGGTCTTTTGCCAGCCGCCCCCTTTCTATTTCCCTTTGGGCCAACCCCCTTATAGCCACGATTGCTTTCGACCTAGGCCAAAAACCTAATGAACTTTGCATGTAAACCGGCGACGACAATAAAAACAATCAAGAGCCAAGGGGGAAAGTGCAGCAGCCCAGGAAAAAGGGAAAGGAGTTCTGGGAAAATGACACTTGCCCGCAGAAACCTTTTAGGAAAATGTAATTAAAATATTTTTTAAAAGTAAATTAGCAAGGACTTTAACAATTAATAAGCAGTAAAGCAGACTATCAACTAAATTAGCTGAAATAGATTTATTTAAACTACAAATTAAAACAAATCAAAAACAATACCCCACTTAAACACTTTAAATCCAAAAATTTAAGGCCAACGTGCTAGTTTTTTTTGCACTCTCCTTAATAAAGAATCTCAGGAGTCAGGGTCTCCGATTCAGAGTCCTGGGGATATGGGATACGCCCACGGCTAGACGACGACGACGATGGCGAGGACATGTCCCTGTGAATAAATGCACGGCGGCAAAGAACAAAAGCAGCTGCTGGCATTTAGAAAACCAAATAAATGCAAACAAATGTCGTCGTCGTCGTCGTCGTCGCATACACAGAAGAGCCAACCAACCATTGAAAATAGAGAGGAGGAAAACTACAAAAAATAAAAGAAGAGAAAAAAATATACAGAAAACACAAAAATAACTAAGCGAAAAAAATAAAAATAGAAGCAAAACAGAAGGAATCTCGCGCTTGGCAAATTTATGCGCTAAATAAATAAAGCCATGAACCCGGGCGCGCGCGTCGGGCCAACAAATGTCTGCCATGTTCAACTCTGGGCCATGGGTTTAGTTTGGTTTTGGGGTTTTAGGCCACCCCGAGATTCTCCTATGGGGGTGTGGGTGTGTTTTCTATGGGATTCTGGCTGCCCTCTCGCTGTGTTTAGTTCTGGGCTTAAAATGCACCCGGCGCCCGGCTGGCCCCCGCAAAGCAAATAGCCGCAAAATAGTTTTGCACGCCCCAAAAACGCAACCAAAAAAAGGGTTTCCAGGGGGAGGGATATGTAGAGAGGGTGCTAGCTTTGACACTTGAAAAATATTTCAGTAACTTAAAAGATAGTTTTGAACTTTAAAAATATGTGAGCCCAATTTTAGAATTTTTCAAATATTATTCAAACTTCTTTATAAAATTACGAGGACGATCATTAAAATTATTGGTGGTTTGACTTTAAAACAATTTTGTTTCTACTTTTTATATAATTTTCAATTCCTGATATAATTATTATCTCAGTTTACCAACTGTTGCTAGTGAAATTTCAAGAATATTTAACGAGAATTGATTTTATATAATTTAAAATATTTATTTTCAATAGAATATTTTGGAAAAAAGGCCATTAGTTAACATTATTGTTTTGCTAGTGAAATTTTATGAATATTTAACTAGAATTTATTAAATAAAACTAAAAATTACTTGTTTTCAAAAGAATTTCAAAAGAATTCAAAAGAAAAGAATTAATTATCAGTTAATATTTTTTTATTTTCCTATATTGTTTTATTAATTATTCATTTTTTGTAGTTTATGTGTAATTTTACAAATATTTCATTACAAAATAAACATGAAAATAAAATGTAGAAATATGTTTTTATATTGATAAACATGGAATTAAAATATAGTTTTTCAGTAGAACTTTTAGAGAATTCATTTACCCAAAAGAGTATTCTATTTTTTATTAGCCTGAGAATGTCAGCTTCCATAAAATTCTTATTGTTTTACAACTATTTTAACAAAAACAATACAATTTATTTATTTATTTTATTTATAATTTATTTTATATAAAACAACTTTAAAATTATGTCTACAAATGTTTTATTTTAATATTGTTTCACTAAAAATAGGGAAAAATCATTGACAAATATTATTTAAATCACAAATATTTTACCAAAAGCATTAGCTACTAATTTTTTGCAGTGCAAACTGTGCAGAGGCACAGTTTTAGGCCAGCTTTTGTTGTCCTTTGTTCCACTCAATCTCCTCGTTTTTTGTCAGTGATTGCCCTCTCGAACATGTTTGTCTTGTGTTCAGAATTGTGAGCGAGCGGCAAAAGCGAAAGGGACTACCGAGGGGTCAAAAGGGACAGCAGCAACAGCAGCAGCAGCTGGTGCTGCTGCGCTATCATCGCCAGCAGCCTTGGCACAGCTGACTGGACGGGCGACCGAGTGACTGACCCAACCAGTCAACCGGCCAACTGACCTAACCCAAAACCAGGCGAAACCCAGGCCAAACCAATCCGAACCAAACCCGAGACCGACCGCACACAACCAACAAACCGAAGACACAATCTATGAGTTCCAATTTGCTGCTACTGCCGCTGCTGCCGGCTTTTGTTTTTTTGCAGCTGGCCAAAAACTAATTGGCTTAAATCTAAACACAGTTGGCATGGAAAAAGGCAGGTGCTGGTGCTGGTGAAAATTCAAGAGGAAATTGAAGGGAAAGTCAGGCAACAAGCCCTTAAATGATTATGAAAAGCGTCAAGAAAATACCCTTGACCTGCTGCTGCTTGCTTTTCTTTTTTGTGGCCAAAAAAGGAGAAGAAATTCTGTCATGCTCAGCTGATCAGGAACAACACGTTGAATTCCCGGGGAGAGTTGGCCCAAAACAAAACAAAGTTATTTTACTTTCTTTTGGCCCTCGCAGGCTTTTCATTCATTACCCCGAACAAAAAAAAAAAACATGAAATCTGAGAAACTAAAGCTGCTGAAACAACTTTGGTGGAAGGCAAGGAGGTTTGAAAACTGCAACACGGCAAGTGCAGGAACTTTGCCACACTTTCCCCGCACTTTTCCGCCCAAATACTAGCACGGACCTTGTTGTGTGCCTGCTACATTTAAGCGCATTTAGGGCAAATGCCAAGAAGCAGCAGAGGAACCCCGACTTCCGACTCTCCAACTCTCCAACTCTGCGTCTCCGAGTCGCGTCGCTAATTAAAAGTGCAACAAGGCAAGGATCAGGAGAGCCACCCGAAAAGGGTCAGGGGGAGAAAGGAAAGTGAATTTTACAAGCACTGAAAGAATGTTATTTAAAGAAAGGAATTTGTACATATTTGTTTTAGTGAAAGAAAACTTAGGCGGTTAGGTAAAAGAAACGAGTTCTATAGGACTTTCTAGAGTATTTTATTCAGGGGTTAATTATAATAAATATGTAATTTGTAAAATGTATACTTGGAAAGTTCGTGAAATTTATTTTACCAACTGGTTTAGACATAAAAACCCTATTGGTATTCTTTTAATTTTTAATTATTTAAATTAACCTTTTGGCGGTGACTTTGTTATACTTAAAACCAAAGCAAAATTTTGAAAAGAGCACTAGAGCACATTTTTAAACGAATTTTGTAAACTAAAAGCATACAAATTACGAAGGAAACAAGTATAAAATAAAACAACTACAATTTTATATGTAATTGATATAGAATTCTGGATAAATTTTGACCTTTTCTTAATCTCTAACATTTTTCCGAATATTTTTTGGGTTCCCTTCTTACAATTTTTCAAATTAAGAACCTTTGCCTATTGCCTTTATCCTAAAATACTACCTTTTATATTGTTTTACACAGGCTGTAATTAAATATTTACATCTTTTATACTTTCATATAAACCATAATATGGAATTATATCTCTAATTATTCCATTTAAAATTGTAAATCCCCTCAAATTTTCCTCTGTGCATCAAGAGAAACCTAGATAAAGAGCGAACTGGTGCCATTAACACCCTAAAAAGTCCCCTGAACACCAAACTGGGCTCGAGAGTTCAGCTGAGATGAGAGTTCCGTTCAGTTCAGTTGAGTTTAGTTTTGGCAAGGAGCAGGAATGAGCAGGCAGGACTAAGCAGGAGCAGGCAGGAGTGCAGGAAGCTGAGGAGAAAGCCCACAGCCAAGTAACTGAAGGAGCAGGCGAAGGCAGCAGAGGCTGTTGCCAGCACAAGTTGTGTGCCCCCCATTTGCACTTCTTTAACCCTCTGGTGCCGGGGCAGGCTGCCTGCTATTTAGTTAACCGTTAATGGCATTTGAAACTGTTTTTATTGTGCGTCTGCTGCTGCTGCTGCTGCCGCTGCAGCCGCTATAGTTGCTGCACAAAAATGTTGCATAATTGTAAGCGCTTCCGGTTGAAAAGTTTGTCGAGTGAATTAGAGGGAAAACTTTCCACCAGCCAAGCACTTTTACATGAAAAGATTTTCCCAGAGCAAACTGTTCCAGCTCTCTAAAGTGGTGTGGCAAGGGGGGTGGGAAAAGCGGAGCGGGTTTAATAAGCTGTTCTGGGGGGGCAACAGGGAAACAGCGCGGACTGAGAGGCGTGACTCGAGGCCAGAACTATGCCGCAAACTGTTGTTATTATTTGCTCAAATCAATGCACAAAACTTTGACAAACTTTAATTGCTAAAAATGAAAATAAAAAGGGGGGGAAATAAGGGAAAATAAAGGAAAATAGAGGAAAATAAAAGAAAATAGGAAGTAAAAATAAAGTGTAGGCAAAATTGCTACCCAGACAATGGAAATGCATTAAAATTTTCATCAAGAACCAAGCAGAGGATGAAGGCAGTACAATTTTTGTTATTTCGGTCAAATATTTTTGGCAAACTTGAGCAATCAAAAGTTGCCGCCGACAAAAGATTTGATGCTTATCAAATTGAAAAGTTTTAGGGGGTGCACATATTTTGTTGCAATTGCCAAATGTTTCATAATAACAAAAACGAAACGGAAGAGAGAGAGTAGGAAGCGAGGAGCCCTACGCTGAGGCATAAAATTACTCAAGCAAATATGCAAATTTCGATTGAGCAAATAAAAACAAACACGAGGGAAAAAAGAGCAACCAGCGACAGCGGAAAACTTGGTCTGTGCCGCATGAAATGTAAATGAAGTTAATATTATTACTGTTTTAGTTTTATGGCTAATCATAAAAATTATCACGCCCACCAAAACGAGGCATAAAAGAGACCGAAGCGAGCGAGCGAGGGGCTCAGCACGCGAATAGTAGCGAAAACTGGTCATAAAATTCCCTGGTGGCCAGGATGTGGGATATATATGGTATATATGAGGTATGGTATATGTGTTTTAGTAAATATAAAACATAGGCATATTCCACCGAAAACCCCTGCCGATTTTAGAACAAAGAAAATGCGACTCAATCTGTGGAAATTCACTAAAATCGAACATTTTTATTGCATACTTTTGGGATGCGTGACACAAAATGTTGCCATAAAAATAGTGCACAGGGCAAAAAATCGTATAAACAATAGTGAAGAAAAATAGGGAGCAAAATTAAGGTTGTTTCTTTAAATTTAATAACTATAACTTGAAAGTTAAAGAAAACCATGAAGAATTTGCATAAAATATGTAGAAATAAAAAAATACAATCTTTAAAATGCTCGCTTTGTTTATTCTTTTTTTTTTGTCTTCAAGAGATTAGGGCTTATAAATAATAAAATAAATATGGAAATGATCCAACTCATTTTATAATTTCATATTTAATTAAAAGCGTAAAAAGAATCATTTTTTACCCTTGAAAAATCCCCTTAAATGCAAAAGAGTTGATGATTTGGGAACACTTTTTTTTTCGCTAAGCCCGCTCTTTATTTTTGTTTTGGGCACAACTCAAAATTCAAAAAGTTTTGTGTGTTTGCCGGCAAAGCGTGCGTTTAATATTTATGAGTGATTTATCACGATATAAAAATAATAATAAATGCGTTTAGGCAGCAGGCACGCACCGCCAGGACAGGCCTCTGCCTCTGGAACAATGAATGAGAATGGCAAAGGCGTAGCCGGGGAAGGGGCAGGAGAAGGTCCTTGAGAGGGGAAAATAGGAGCACCAGCTGCTCCTCATCAAAAGCGAAGGCCGAAGGACGCAGGCTTCTCCTGTTCCCTCATAAAAATTTGTCAAATCGGAGAAAGAGCTGGAGAAAGAGGGAGAGAGCGAAGGAGGAGGTGGGTTCTTTGGTGCTTCAAGGGTTTATGACTCTCGGATAGATTTTAAGTGGCACACGCGGCGTATGCGCAATGTGATGAACTATTAATTACGAATTGTCTGCGAGTCGAGACGAAGCGAGGCCTCCTTTAGGCAGTTAATAAATTCATTTTATGCCTCTGTCATTTTTATGTGTTAATCAATAAAAATCCCAGAGAGAGCTACAACTTTTTTTCCTATTTTGTTTCGAGCCAGAGAAACTTTGGCTTAATTTTAATTAAATTTTATTTTACTGCCAAACGAGCAAAAGTTTTACTTGGCCAAAAGCCAAATAGTCAATGTTTACATACGATGGAGGTTTAAATACTACAGCTGCCAAGGATAATAATAATAATATAATATAATTTAATTTAATAAGGCAGAGAAAGTTATATAATGGATAAAGGATAAAGTTTTACAATTAGTTTAATACTTTTCTAATTTAAATAAACTCTATTTAAAAATTTAGAAAGGTTTAACCTTGATTTTTCTCTAGATTTAGCTTAACAAGTTAATTCTATATGAAAATTTAAATAAACTCAATGTTTATTTAAGTTAAGGACCATTTCAAACCCTTTTCCATACAGCTTTCTATTATTTTCATGTATCTTTTGCAAACCAGGGACTTCTGTTTTTTTATTTCATTTTGCCAAAAAAATACTCATTCATCATTTCTGTTTTTTCCGCTTCCATTTCCCCATTTTCCAGGGGTCAACATGGGCTACATGGAGAACAACTATTCCAACTCGAACAACGGCGGCAGTGTCAACTCACAGGACTCGCTGTGGCAGGTGAAGATGTCCGCAGCGGCTGTGGGCAATCAGCAGGGCATGGTCCAGGCCCCCCTCAACCAGTATGTGGAGCAGCAGCCCAACTATGGTTACGATCCGCTGACCCATGGCGGTTACGGGGCCGTGGACGACTATGCCCCCTATCCGCACCTGACGGCCACACCCAGCCAGGTGGGCGATGAGTATCACAATTTGAGGAACAGCCAGAATCCGTCCCGGCAGGACTACTGCAGTGATCCCTATGCCTCCGTGCAGAAGCCCAAGAAGCGCGTCGACCAGCATTTAGGTGAGCAAACTCCACAGAGAACTAGTTATAGTTATAGGATATATTTTTAAGGGAGAGTGTGAATGAGAGGGAAAGTGTATCTAATAATTGTTTACGTAGAAAAGAGGAAGAATTTATAAAGCTTAAAATTGAGTTTATGAAAAAAAAAAGAAAACTTGAGGTGTCAAGAAATTAATTTGTCGGGAGAATAATAGAGTTTTCTCCAGTTTTTAGTTTCTAAGTTGCGAAGAAGAACCTCTTCTTGCAAGAATCAAGAAAAACCCTTAAAGAAACAATTATAATTCACATCACAATCACCTCTTGCCTCACTTAACTGCCTAAAATCACTTTAATAAGCAGAATCTATGAAGTTTAAATTGAGTTTATGAAAAAGAAAAGTCACTTAAGATGTCAAGGAACTAATTTTGTAGCCAAAATAAAAAAAATATACACCAGTTTCTTAGTTTTGATGGTGGAAATAAAGCCTATTCTTGCTATAAGCCAAGAGAAATCCCTTAGAAAAACTGTATAAACTCACAACACAATTATCCCCACAATTATCTGCCTAATTCAATTTTCAAATGCAGAATCTATGAAGTTAAAATAGAGTTTATAAAAATATTAAGGTAACTTAAGATGTTAGTAAACTAATTTTGTCGAAAAAATAGAGTAAATTCAGGTTTTTAGTTTTTAAGGCGAGGAAAGAAAGACTCTTGTTACAATACCTAATGGTAAACCGTAAAGGAAACCACAATTTTTCCATAAACAATCATCTCTTGTCTTACTTATCTCCCGGAAATTAATTTCACTCAAAATATATATCCCCCAAATCATCGTTAAATCCCCCAAAACATGTAAAAAGTTGTATAAACTTCCAGAAATAAACTCCCTTCGAATTATAAGTAAACTTATTAGTGGAAAATGTTGGCTCATTCATCAGTTCGTCCTAAGTGAAACAAGCAGCTGAAAGTGAATAAATTCCAATGGAATAATGCTGCAAAATAAATTCCCCGCCCCCCCCGGATGTTCCACCGCGTGTGTAACGTACAAAAGGCAAACTCCAGAAAATTACGCATAGATTGCGAAGAGATTTGTTAGAGCAACTTTTGCCTCATTTTGATTGATAAACTTTGTAGGGGCGCCCGCCCACCCAGCATATAGCCGGCCGACCCAAAGTTTCTATTTTCTGACACATTAAGCTGCTATCATGCCGTGGAGAGGAGGGAAAAAGAGTAAGGTCCTGGCGCTTGGCTTCCAGCTTTACTCAGAGTTTTGGCCTATGTCAAAAACTGGCAACTTGGGCCCAAGAAACTGGCTAGCAAAGAGGGAAGAAGGGAAGAAAGAGCAGAAAAAGCGGAGAACATCTCCGATGGACAACATTTCTGTTGGCATTTTGGGCTTTGGCTCGCCATTCCCCAGTTATGACAAGTTAAGGCACTGAAATCTAAAATGTTTTGCGCCCTTTTCCATGCTAATTATAAGGCAACCGGCCAGAGGGGTCAGAGGTCGCGGTGGTGGCCTGTCGCAAATAAATAATAATATTCCATAATACTGGCACACATCGCCAATATGTATGCCGTTACAAGTTCGAACAACAACCACATTTCTCTGGCTGGCTCCGGCTTAAAGTCTTTGCTTTAAGTTCACTCGAGCACAAAACACCGACCGCAGTAGCAAAATCAACAAGGACGAAAAGTTGGCCAGGATCAGGGAGCAGATGAGGGGCAGGGAGTATGAGGCAGCTTCTGCCCTTTGGCGTCCACAGCTTGTTTTCTGCTACTGTCTCTATGGGTGTGTGTGAGTGTGCGAGTGAGTGTGTCGGTTGTGTTCGAATTTTTGCGGAATCCATTTTTGCCGCATGGCCCATGTTGTTATGCGTGTTTTATTATATTGTATACCCTCGAAATAAAGTCGATTTCAGTTACTTAAAAGGGTAGGAAAAGTGTAGAAATTATATATAAAATATTTAAAGTATGTGCATTGCAATTTATAGTTTTTTTAGGTTGCTTAAATATATATTTCACTAATTATTATTTTAGGAGCTTCTTTTTGGGCTTACAAAATACTTTTTTTAATATAACTTGCTATAGCTTAATTTACCTTGTTTTTCATCAAAATGTTGATTTAAATTTCTGGTTAAAATTTTTAAAATATATTTTATACTGTTTTTTAATTAAAGAAAATATTTTCCAATTTTTATATTGTGAACAAGAGTTCTTTTTAAAGTATTTGAATTTGAATGAATATGATTATTAAATTATAAAATAAATATTGAGAGGTTTTAGAAATGGTTTTAGACTAATTGGATACTCTTTTTAAAGGATTTTAAATTTGAATGTAAATGATTATTAAATTATAAAATAATTTTCTTCATGAAATGTTATGTTTTTTCTTTAAAATTTCTTTTCTTCATGAAATGTTATGTTTTTAAAGAAATAATTTTTCTTTTATTTTATAATTTAATTATCATTTTCATTCAAATTCAAATACTTGAAAAAGTGTATCCAAATATTTGTTATTTCACCAGAAAAACCCCCTTTACAATTCATATTGTTTTTGTATCGAGCTACTCAACTGTTTGTTTTTGTTATTGCGATGCCAATAACACCGCAAGTGTTTTAAAATATTAAATAATAAAAAGCGAACCGAACTGAATGAGAGAGAAGAGAGAGCAAACGAAACGTAACGGAACCTGAAACTGAACCTGAACCCAAGATGAACCGCCGCAGTGGCAGTGGCAGTGGCAGTGGCGACTGTAAAGCGCCAGCGGGTCGTATGCGTAATATTCTCCCCACTCTCTGTTTTGGCCACAACTATGAGCGGTGTGTGTTGCTGTGTGTGTGTGTGTGTGTTATCTTTACGCTTTATGAGCACCAAAACCCGAAAAAAATACATTTTTGGTAGCTGCCACTTTTGTTGTTTCTGTTCCTTTGCTTTTCTCCACATTTTTTTTATGGCCCAAAGCTCGCAGGATGTTATTATTGTTGCTGCTGCTGCTGCTGTATATTTTTTCTCTGTGTGTTTCGTCTTTCTTCCTCTTTGATGCGTGCATATAAAATGCAATAAAAAAGAGGAGGGAAAAAGCAAAGCAAAAAACTGAGCACTGGAGGCAAGTCTCCTCTCTATGACTCTTTCAGAATTTTTTCTGCTGCTGCTCCTCCTCAGCCTTTTTTTGTTTACTGAGGTTAAACGCAAGGCAACAATAAACAGCAAAAATATAGGCAGGAGAAATGCACAACGCACAGGCAAACAATAAAAAAATATTTGCAAAGTTTTTAGAGCAACAAAAGAGGAGAATAAAAAATAAATATAGAAGAAAAAAGGCTGCTGCACAGCTGTCCAGGGCAGAGAGTCGTTCGGTGGCGACTGTTCGTGCATGTCAATAAAATGCACGAAAGCGAGATACAAGATGCAGATACAAGATGGAGCATGCAGCATCCCCTCCACCCCCCTTGAGAGCCATCACAAGCAGAAGGGCTGAAGCGCCTCTGAAGAGGGTTAATCTAGGAGGGGGAGGCAGCAGATTGACAGTGCTACAATATGCAAATACATCTTCATTACATTGATGTCAGCTTATGCACAGCTTGCAAATGCAACTGAATGCGTGTGTGTGTGTGTGTGTGTGCGTGTGTATCTGTGTGGCTCTGTGTTTGTTTAAAAGCTTTTACACTTGCCAAACTCACATTTGAGACCCCTCATCGCTCATTCTATGGCTTTCGCTGTCTCTGTCTGGCACTGACTTTTGTGCCAGGCAAAGTGCAAGCTAAATGCACTGAGAAAAAATTTCAAGGGGTTACTAGACACCCCAATAAAAAATAAAATACATATGTGAAAATAATATAAGTTATAGAAACAAAATTTAAAATTTTTCGTTAAATCTTTAAAGTTTATGAGAAAAAATTTAAAGGGGTTACTAAACTTCCTCACAAATAATAAAATATGTGAAAATAATATTTTCAAAATTTTTTTTTTATTTAAAATAATTTATAGAAACTAAATTTAAAATTTTTTCTTAAATCTTTAAAGTTTATGAAGAATTTCCTAATTTTCAGATATAAAATTATTTAATATCGACCTATAATTGAATTAAATTTCTAATTTTTGTATGAATTAATGATGAATTTTGTATGAATTTTGTCTAAAAAAATCCTGTAATCAAACAATATTTTTAAAAATAATTTTCATCTAATTTTTTAATACAAGTTTTTAAAGAAATTAATTAAATTCTCTTTAAATACGCCTTAATTATACATATTTTTATTAAATATTTAAATTTTCAATTCGATTCTAAAACTTAATTGACATACTTTTTATTTTTTTGATAAATTCCCATATTAAAAAAGCATTTATGTAATTAATTTTATTTTTTTTTTAAGATTATACTACCTTTTAAAAATATTTCCCTTATAAACCATCATTTTTCCCTCCGTGTAAGTGAGTGATCAAGGGGGGCTTTTCGGCGTACAGCAGCAGCAGCCAAAGAGTCAGAGTCAGTGGATGCATCCACATCGAGGCTATGAATGAGCCAGCCCAAAGGGGCGAATTGGGGGGAGAGGGGAGTCCTCTCTAGGCCATGGCCGGAAGGAAGGAAGTCTGCGGCAGGCGCCAAAAAGCTGCGTAAGCAAATTTTTTGCTCATCTGTTAACATGCAAAGAAGGTTACACACAGAATAAAGATGGGTGGATTTCCGGGGTGGATTTCAAAGGGGTGGGGAGGGGAAACACACACTGCTGACTAATTGATTATGCAGACTTTTGTGTCAGTTGGTTGAGCGCCTTTGTTTGGTCTTTTGTCAAACAGAGAGAAAGCGGGGCGAGAGCCTCGGGAGCCCCCCTTGGAAAATGGCTTTAATTCATCATTAAGGCAAAAGTGAGACAGAGGGAAAGTCAACCACAAGACGAGAGAGAGAGAGAAGATTATCTCGAGCTTTTAGCAGATTATTCAAATTGCTACTTCATGAATATACATAAACGATTTTGATTAATATCAGACACATGTGTGTGTATATATTTCAAGTCAAAATGTAATTGCTTGAGAAGGAAAACGGGTCACAGAAAGTTATGAAAGGGAAAGGGTTTCCCATAGCAAATAGTTATGTGCTTTAATAACAAGATTTCTGTTTTTGAATATTAGTATTATCATAAATAAAATAAAAGTAAAAGCTGTATAATCCAACACAGTTTTCTTTTATAACTTATCTGCTGATTTAGCTCCCAACAAACAAACTCTGTTTTCCAGCCTCTTTTTCTTCTATTCATTTCCCTCTTTCCCGCTGAAAAGCCCATAATGCAGTTTGCTTTTAGGCTAAGCAATAAATGCCAGGAAAACTTATTCAAAGTGCCATAAGAATCTTGTTCTCCCCTGCTGGATGGCTTCCAAATAGTTGCAAGGATGTGGAATAGAGGGAATCTCACATAAATCACATGAGTCAGGATTTTTGCAACAGGAAAAACAAAACCAAGAAAAAAGAGAAGGAAGGGGAAAACAACATGGACTTGGGAGTCCACAGCACTAAACACACACTAAGTGGATTTTCCACAGAAAGTTAAGAGTGGGAGTAGATAGGAGACTGGAGAAAGTCAGCAGGCAAAAAGGCAACAAATGATAAGCGCTTTGGCTTCTACACCGTTTTTAACCCCTTGTTTCTACCACCAGAAACTCGGGGGAAAGTGTTTGTGTTGGTGGGATAAACTCATCTGCAATTTGTTTACTTTCGACGTTTCCGAAAATTTACTAAAAAAGAATGGGTTATTACGAGCTTAGCATAACAGCAAAAGAGGAGTAAGAAAGACTGGACTAGCACACACACACACAATTCACCCCACGGCACCCCACGTGTGGGAAATTTGCATGCAAAGACAGCAAAAAAAAGGGCAAGTGGAAAGTGGAAAGTGGCGACCAACAGTGCGTATGCTTAACGCAAAAACGATTAAGTTGTTGAGAGAGAGAGACAATCGGACGGACAAAGAGTTGTTGAGAGTCCACTGGCTCGGGCTGAATGGAAATTGAAAAACAGGAGGAAAAAACCTGCTAGGAAAATGTGGAGGAGGAGGTGGTGGGCTTGGCATACAATAAAGTTATGCGCATAATATCCACAGCTCACGTATTGGCCATAAAATGCGAGCAGGAACCCAAAACACAGGACCAAATCTTTGAGCAGTTTAAAATCTACGGACAGGAAATAGTTGGAGGAAAAAAAGGATTCGCTTTCCCAGCTTTCTGGCTTTCACTTTCTCTTTCTCTTGCTCTCTCTCTGTCTTTTTTGGGTCAAGTTTATGCAGATGCCAAAGTGGAGTGGAGAACGGCTGATGGAGGGCAGGGAAAAAATCTGAGGCGATGGGGCGATGGCGACAAACGCGCTTAGGAATTTTCACACGACCAAGAAAAGGCAGGGAAAAGCGGGGCAGAACCGTCAGGATGATGTAGGGGGGCGGGAAAAGCCAGTCGAACGGGGGGGAATATGTTAAAGAGCAGTTGTTAAAAAGGATTTACGTTTTACATTTAGGAAACACGTCAAGAAAATGAGGGAGTACTGCTTTGTAGATATTGAGGAATATTTAAAAAATAAAATGAAGTAGATATTGATGGATATTTAAAAAATAAAATAAAGTGTTTATTGGGTCAAAGAATGTTAAAATTTATACAAAAAATAATATTTAGAGGCATAAATTATGGAGATAATTAAAAAAGAGATATTGTAAGCATTATTTGTTCAGAAAAAAGCATGCATCATATTTAAAAACCTACTAAATGCACTTATTTATTTATCAGCTTTGCAAATCTCTCTTAAAAAACACTCGCTAAATATTTTTTCCTGTGCACAAAAAACAGGTTAAAAAGAGCTCCCCAAAGTGAGACATTCACACATTTGGTATTTGGCCAAAAAAGCATTTCGATGCGGCGATTTCCTACCCGCTACCCCCCATATTCGTTTTGTATTTTTTTGCCTTCTTTATTTTGAAATTCAAATTCCAATAAATTTTCCAACGATTTGGCACACAAAGCAATCCAAAAAAAAAGGAGAGAAGGTTGTTAGTGACTGAAATCCTTTGCCGGATTTGCATGGCCAAACGAGACGGCTAAAGGAGAGAGCTGCGGACATGGCGATGGCTATGGCGATGGCGATGCGCTTAAATATGCAACAATTTGTAGCAGACAAAGATGTTTGCTTGCCAAAAGACGGCGGGGGGTGCCAGAGGACTCCTTTGATTATAAATTAATGTCCTGTTTACCAGGGGCGTTGCCCAAACCAAATGCCAGAAAATGCCTCTCTAATTCGTTTGCAATTTCGGTTGCAATGCAGCTGCAATCTGCAGCATCCCCATCCCAAAACCAATCCGAATCCCAACTGCAATTGGATCTCGTTAGTGAGAGCAATCAACTGGTAAATTAAAACAATTGCTTTGGGGCCAGAAAAATCACCGTCCGCCCGACTGGCTGAGTGCGTAGAGCTGAGAGCTGACAATTTAAAGCTTCGATAAACTACAATGACATGTTATGTCAATCAAAAGAGTGGTAATTAAATTGCTTTACGGGCAAAAAGTTTTATAAAATGGTCGATATTAGTGGCATAATCAAATTAGGGATGGCAGAATATTATTTTCTTTAGGTAAATAATCGATATTGTATTGTTTTGCTAAAATTATAGATGATAAATCAATATTTTTATCGTAAAAAGTTGGAAAATTTATAACAAATAAATTAAATCACACTTTAGGGATATATTTTTCGTTACTAAAGAACTTTTTTAACGATCAATGCTATATTTATCGATATTTCAATAATCGATTTAAATTAATATACGATTAAATATTGCGAAAAAGAGCTATTTAACTTTAAAAAGTTTGGTTTTTAGTCAATATTAGTCACAATTTAGTGCCTATTTTATAATCTGTGACTCTTAAGTCTGTTCTGTATAAAATGCGTTTATTTTGTGTGAGTGCGTGTTTGGTTTCATTTTAAGCTAGACCTTAAGCATTAACGTATATTAAAGCTTCGATGCAGAGTCCTAACCTTGGCTATTCTTCTCTATATATTTACTCTTCACACATTCACACATAAATCCCAAAAAAAAAACACATCTAAAAATATGCAATATAAAAAACGAAATCAATAGCGGACATTATACAGGATGTTACGCTCTAACGGAGCGCGCAGGCTGAAGTAAGTTAATGTCAGAGTCAAGGACAGAAATTGTAACCCACCACAACACCCACACCCTGTGATGATGCAGAATTTTTAAGTTAAGCTTGAAGTTCTTTTTTTTTATCCAGTTTTTTGCCCTTGAGTTCGTTTCAAGCCTAAGCACCAGACACTCTCCACTCCATCTGCCCCCCAGCACCAGAAAACACTCTCTCGCCGTGTGTTTGTTTTGATTAGCATTTTGTTTTTTAATTGTTTGAGCATGACTTTGGCCTTTTTACGCCCATTTTGGTAAACTAATTTAAACAATTTTGTGCCTCTTTTTTGCCCCACACAGATTCACCATATCACGACGTAAGCGGCCTGCCCAATCCCTACAACATGGAGCATCTGGAACAGGACGAGGTCCTGCCGCCGCAGCAGCACTTGTCCCTCAGCTACGACGAGAGCTTCGAGGGCGAATATTCGACAACGCCGAATGCCAGGAATCGTCGCGTCATACGCGAGATTATTGTCTAGGAAATTCTAGTTCGCAAAAAAAAGAAAACAAAAAACAAATCAGAAAATCCGCACTCGAAAAAACAAATATTAACTCTATCGTCTATCGCTCTTTCTCGCCGACATCTACATTTGTTTTTTCTATGATTTCCCCTTGACTGGACTTTCCTGCTCGACTGTTAGCAGACTTTTTGAAAAGTGGCCATCATTTTGAATACTTTTTTTAAATATAAACATTAAATTACTTTGACGTAAGGCTTAGTTTGAGGGATACGAAACGACGTGTGTTGAGTTTTATTGGCAACGAACGCGATATGCAAATAGATATTAAATCGATACCGATAGGCAATTAGAGTTTCCGGTCTATCGGCAGCAGCAGAACACTCACACAACTGGACACACACACACGAGGAAACAGAACAGAAACCATCACTGGACAAGCACTAAATGTTACGATTTACCAGATAGCAGTTAGGGCTAAATAGTAGTTAATATTAATATATAAATAAACGTAAACGGTCTACGGTCGTCTAGGTCCCAGTTGCAACAAAACGAAACGAACTCTAAACTGTAAGGCATCTAATGTTGGAAGCGAAACAAAATCTCACACACTTGACCCTAGGCTTAAGCGGAAACTAACTCTTAAGTGATGATTCTTGGAAAGCTAAGGAGAATAATTTAAAAATAACAGTACGACCTGCCACAAAAGAGAGAAAAAACAAAAATCAACAAAAAACAAATATAAAAAAGAAACAAAAAACTTACCATAACTTAATTTTAAATTTTTAAATAAATTTGAGCAAGAAACGAGAGCGATAAGGTGTTGCTTTAAGTAAGTTAAAACTAAAGTACAGAGGAACTTTAAACAAACAAAAATTATTACAAATAATTGAAAACAAAAAGAGTTACCCACTCGAGAATCTGAAAACTTTAATTTAATTTACAAAATGTGTCTAGTAATATTTAATGTTTTCCATTTACGTTTTCAAGCTTTGTGTTGAAAAATTTAAAATTTTTAATTGTGGTCAAATATATTGTCTAATTTGTAATTTAACTAGAGGACGTTTAATTAAGTTATGTTTTAACCCACAGATATTGAGTTGAAAATAGATATATAAATGTTTTGTTTGTGCATTGCGTTGTGTTTTTAAAGCCCGTTTAACAAGTGTTTTTTGCAACTTTTTGACACACACACACAGACACAGAGGCGGAACATTTTTGTGGCTAAGATTTAATTGTAAATACATCTGTAATTTGTATATATTTACTTGACTTGCAAAGTAAATAAGCAGCAGCGGCAACTTAAATTAAATTGTAGTTAATTTTAAACAATTTCGAAATGAATTTAACTAGTAAGCAAATGTTTAAGAGCAAATGCCACAAAAATAAAGCAACCAACGGGGAGAACGAATTGGGGCAAAACCCTAAGAAAAGTCTCGTTTAAATGAACAAAAAACAAAACAAAAAAAAAAATGATAAAAACAAAACATAAGTAAGGAGAAATACGAAATGAGAATCTTTATTATATAAATTATACACTTTAAAACCAGATAAGCGAATATACATTATATATATATATATACACTTACATATACATCTACTTATTATTTGTAAATAAGTAAAGCATCAATTTTCATTTCAAAGAAAAAACACACACACACCCATACACCCATTAAAAACTATGCAAAAAAGCGAAACTAAAATCAAAGGAAATTCTTTATTTAGCAAAAAATATTTATACATGTGTATATTTTGCGATTTGACTGACAGCACAGCGCAAGTGGAAACACGATGCGAGACACGAGAGAGAAATACAATTTAGAGCAGAAATAAATCAACAAAAATTAAAACAAAAACAGCACAGAATTCGATGCCCTCGGGCTGTATGGCTGTTCAAACAATAAAACACTTTGTTAACTATTTTGTATGCATTTCTGATTTCTCGTTCGATTCAACAAATTGCCACCACCAGCGGAAAAGAAAGAATTAGCTAAAAAATATTTATGCATACACACACACACCTTTCAGACACACACTCACTACATAAAAACGAAACATATAATATTTTTTTATTCAGTTTTAAAACGAAAAGGTAAAATAAAGCGAAACATCAAAACAAAACAAAAACAAATAAAGAAAAAAGCGAAGAATTTAAATTAAATGTCTGCGTTTTGATTTGCGGTGTGTCCTGGGAAATTCCACAGGGGGAAAATGTTGGGGGCGTGGCATTAATAACAAAAAAAAGAAGCATCATCAGCAGCAGGAGAAGTGTACGCAGCAGCAGCTGCAGGCGTTGCATAATGTGCCATGTTTAAGTTGATTGGCACCAAATTTATAGCATGCAATTTGACTTAAGTGGCAGTGCACTCCCGGCTCCCGGCTCCCTCCTTCCGGTTCTCGGGGGCACTCTGGCAACCCTGGCTGGCGGCGCCGGAAGTAACACGACACTGACATTTTAATTTAGTGCCAAGCGCAGGACCCCCAACGAACCCCCCTTCTGAGAGAGTTTCCCTTCCTGTTCGTGTCACTTTTGCAGTTTTGCGTAAGAAACGAAAGGCAGCCACTTTGACTACCGCTGACAGTTGAAGTTTGGGGGACAGGGAAAAAGCCCCAGGAAATGCGGCGGCGGCGGGGGCGGAAAACCCCAGCCATCAGACCGAAATCAAATGGAAACGATTAATGAGCGGATAAGTGGAATAAAGTACGTCGACAAGTGAGTATAAATTCAGGAAAAAACAAGAAAGGAAGCTAGCTTCGGAAAGCCGAAGGAGTTCGCGATTTTTGAGCAAAAAATGAACCCATTTTTTTAAATAAATGAAAGGGGTTTCATCATAAAAATTGTCAAAAATTGGCCAAAAAATAGAAATCGAATTTTAAATGCAGAAAAGTTCTCCATTAAAAACCAAGAAGAAAAAACCAAACCAGAATGAAATCGGTTGAGTTTAAGCCAAGTTACGATAAAAAAACCACTGAAAAGTTCGTGATTTTTGAGCTAAAAACGAACCCATTTTTTCAAGAAAATGAAAGGGGTTGTTACATTGTCAAAATTGTCAAAAATTGACCAAAAATTAGAAATCGAGTTTTAAATGCAGAAATGTTCTCCATTAAAAAACAAGAAGAAAAAACCAAACCAGACTGAAATCGGTTGAGTTTTAGCAAAGTTACGATCAAAAAACCACTGAAGGAGAGGCTTAAGGAGTAACCTTTTTAAAGTTTTTAAAAGCATGACACCTTCATGTCACGTTTTTATCCGGACCAGCAAAACAATAAAACTTTTATGGAATTTAGACGAATTTCTTTCGCCGTTCACTCAGGTTGCAGTGTTTTTCTAAAAATGTAGGCCGCCGAACAGGAACAGGAACAGGAGCAGTGGCAGCTGCGGTTCAGCTGGAGCCAGGAGCTGTCAGATGTCCCATATACGAGTTCACAAAGGAAAAAGGGAACCACAGCCCAGTCCCACATTCATATCCACATCCACACACAGCAGTGGAGCGAACCGCAGTCACTCATTCATCCATTCATATCTCGGTGGCGGCAAAACAAAAGCGGCATATGGAAATTCATTTACTCCGCCTGGGAGGGAACTCCTCTCATAACCCCGGAACCCCTGAATCCCTGAACCCCTGAACCCCTGAACCCCTTGGAATCCCGTCCAAATGAAGGCTCATCCAGCACGTAGAGGCGGCAACCGCCGTCAATTAAAGCGCTGCCGGTGCCGCCTAATTGGATTTATGCCACATTTATGTGTGGGGTGTAGGTGCAAATTCGTGGAATTGCGGGGCAGCGGAAAAGCTCGTGCTAAAAATCAGTAGGATAATGAGCGAGAACTGCCTGGTAACAGGCTGAGCCACAAACTTAATGCCCCTGGCAACAATTGCAACTTGGCGGCGAGCGCTCTAACAACTTTCGAGGACTTTAAATGAAATTACGCGAAAACTTTCGGACTGCCATCAGAAATGGCAACTTTTTGAAGAGATCGCCAGGCGGCGGCGAAACGGAGGCTCGGCGGCATCCAAATCCGCAACCCCCAACAGCCGTTGGAGGCACGCCCCGCGGACATAATGAGTTTCATAAATTACCACAAACTAAAGTGAGAGCCGATAAGTAGTTCCACCTCTTAGACAAGTTAATGCCACCTCAACTTTGGGGGTTTCAGGGGTGTTGTCGGAAGGGAAAAGATCTTTGTCCGAAGTGGAGGGTTTTTGATAAATAATTTGGGTTTATTAATTGCGAAGAAAACTTATATTTTAACGTAGAAAAAATATGAATCCCTCAATATCATACCGATAATATCTAAAAGTTCCCCAATCGTGTTTAAAAGTACAAAAATATTTACTTTTAATGTTGAAATAACAAAACTATCGAAATTGCAATGAAACTATATCGACCTTTTCTAATCGCAACGAATATATATCGATTTATATATAGTTTTTTGAGTCAAATGTATATTTCGTATAGATATATCTATAGTTTCTTCATGTTTCAGTATTATTATTTTGGTTCTTAGCCAAGGAACTTCATCGGTACTCATTTTGCTGAGGAATTGCTAAAAAATTTTATGTGGAAAGTGTCCTTAGAAAGACCCCAGAAACTTATTAAAGTAACATTTTTCCTAATGATTAATGATGATAGATAGATGATGATGATGATGATGATGAAATATTAACAATATATTTAAACAACAAACCACTGAATTCCTGTTCAAGAAATTACTTAAAATTTATAAAAACATAAAAAAACAACTAATGAGCTTATTTACATAATTACATAATATATCTTTTATTTTAAACCTTTCCTTTCCCAAATCAATACCTCTAATTCCTTTCCTTTGGGGGTAAATTACCCAACTCCCAGACATTGAATTTTCTGCTAGGGGGGGCAGCTAGCCGCCCCTGGCATCTCCCCTGCTTCCAGGTCACTGCCCCTCCAGCACACCATTTCCCATTCTGTTAGGTCCGTGTTTGTGTGTGTGTATGTGCTCTGCGGTCATTGGTTTGTAATTAATGCGACCAGAAAGCTGACCACAGAGCGACTTGGCACGCCTGCGGCGGCCTAATGTGGCACGAACCCCAAAGCCGGACGCAAAGCAGGAGCCGCTGAGCCGGGCCTCCACGGCGCGACTCCAGCAGCAGCAGCATCCGGAGGCATCCTCATCCTCATCCTCGTCTGCCCCTCTGCCCGTCTGCGGTGGTGTGTTGAGTGCTTTTGTGTTTAATTTTATTAATTATCGACGTAATCTTTGAAGTTGCCGGCAAACTCCTGGGGAAATCCAACTTTTGTCTGTTGGCATTTGGCGCTGAAGGAGGAGGCCATCTCTCAGAAGTAGAGGCGCCGCCATTAATCGCGTTAACTCGAACGTGTGTGTGCCCCAGTTTTAGGCGCGAAATCCGCCTACACACACACGGAAAACTCAGGGGGGTAGAAAGTTCCAACCAAAACCCAATTAGGTTTTGGCATATGCAAAGGGAACAGAGGTGGGAGCTGAACTACAGCTGATGATCAGGAAGTCAAGTTTTGGTTTAATTTAATCGAATGCCTTATTCATTTATTTATTGCTGACTTAACTACTTGATTTGCTAGATCGATCTCAAGAGCTCATGCACCCAAATTGGCTATTTTGAAGTGAGAGAGAAAGCTTACTTCACTTTATTAATATCCCAAAAATAACTAGCCACTCGTTGGAATCATTTGCCCAAAAATATACCAATTTGATTTGATTATCTGCGTTGCCATGTCAGTCCCTTTTTCCCAGAACTTTCAACCTTTTTTTGGAAACTGAAGGAAGTGGGCTTTCCCTGGCAACAGCTGCTCATTTGCCGCTAATCCTTGGCCACCGATATTTGGCCACTTTCTCTGGACGTCCCCCCCGGAGTGTGATTTCCACCATTCAAGTTGGCTTTTAGCCTAAAATTGGTATTGCCAGGCAACTGGGCAGCAGCATTTTTGGTGGTGGGACTGCGAGCGTAATTTGAGCGCAAATATTGAAGTTTCAAAACCACCGGCAACTGTAGCAGGCAAGCGAGTGAACGAGCAGCGCCGCAAATAAAAGAATAATAATAATAATGAGCAAATATTTAAGCAGCGGTCCGGGAACAGTCTTCACAGAGCTGAGCCAAAGGGAAAGTGCTGAGAGAAGAGAGAGAGAGTGCACATGATCTGAGACAGGGGTACACGGGGAGAAATTGGTAATTATACTAACTTGAAATTAATTATTCTTAGATTTATTAGTTACTAGCTGACCTGGCAGACTTTGTACTGCCTTAATCGATAAAGTTTAAAATGACTTTACATATTATTTAAAAACGTTTGTATTGGAAATAGAAAAGGGGTATTTTTAGGTGTTTCCCGGAAATTATTAGATTTTTTCTCGCCTTTTCAACCTTCCCAAGACCTCCAAGAACATTTCAAGACTAAGATAAGATATGTAAATCCGTTCAGCCGTTCTCAAGACTTAGTTAGACTAACGAACAGCCATTTATTTATACATAGGTATATATAATTATAATATAATTATATTATATAATATAATATTATAATATATAATTATTAAATGATTTATTTGAGTAAAATGTTGTCTTCTTTTTATTATATTATTTTTCTTTTCCCATTTTTAGATCAATCTATTAATACAATATTTTTTTTCTTTTTGTTTATGTATTCAACTTCTTAATTAAAATTTTTTATAGTCATACGATTTATATATTTACAAATATTCATATTCTTTTTGAATGAGATTATTTTAGCATCTATATTGGAAATATAATAATTTTTTATACATCGATAACATATCATTGATATTTTATCGCTTATTACATATCGTTTTTTTTTGAAAATAAGAATAATACCAAAAGGAATAAAATTATACATATATCTAAATATGTTCTTTCAGACAAAAAATTTGTATATATTTTTTATGTATCGAATATTGCCTTAAATATCGATGCAATAAAAATATATCGATATATTTTATATATGGACTTTTGCCTTGAATATCGATTTTTTACAATCCATAGATAATTTCACTATTTTAAGTAGCTGGTTTTGGAGTGTAACATTTTCCCTGTGTAGTAAACACCCCCTTTCCTTCGATAAGAAGCATCTGAAGTCTGCGAGGCACGAAACCTCCCCCTGAATTCCAACCCCCTCCACTTGGTTCGCTGATTGTAATTATGAATGAAATTTGAATTGCAAGCGGAGAATTGAGAAACGGAGAAACGGAGACTGGGAATTGGCTACACTTTCCGTCGCTGCAGTCGCTGGACACGTGGCCGCTGCTGCTCCTGATCCCCGGTCACGTGGCCCGGCCTCAGACCCAAACTGAAGCTGGAAATCCTCCAACCCCCCAGGGCCAACCCATTTAAAATACCTCCAATGCACCACTCACCCCTCCGCGCCCAATGACGACAACGGAAGTGCCAATAAGTAGTTGTCAATATTGACTGATTATCTCGACACGGCGAGAGTGGGAGGAATTGAGGAACGGAGAAATGGAGAAATCGGGCAGTCGTGATTGCGAGTTGTTTGAGACTTAAGCGGAAGTAAACATAAATCACTGCTGCGATGCCGCACTGGCGATAGCAGGGAAGGTCTCTTTGCCACTCTCGTCGGTCCCTGCAATTATTTTGCACAGGAGATGGCAATAATTTCAGATGGCAGGCGACAGGAAGAAGCTGCTACCATTTAGTTCCATCTCCCTGGCATCTACATTCCGGCGGGAGATGCGCATAATTGCATTTGAATGGCCACCCCGCTGCTGCACTCACAGCACCCCCAGCTTAGCGGTGTATCTCCGGGGGATGAACTAAACGATGATTTTATCAATCACTGGGATTACCATTCGATTTGTGGACACAGATATACATACATATATCTCGGATGACTCTGATTTAGGGGGCATTCGCTGGGAGCGAGCAGAGGTCCTGGGATCTGAGGGGTTTTATCTGGGATTTTGGGGTCAGGGAAAACCCCGAATGAGCAGCTCTCGAAACTCAGACAGAGACTCTGGAACATTCTGGAACATTCGCTCATATATGCATATTGTATAAATAACCTCCGCTTAAAGACCAAAATAAGTTTGATAAAATAATTCTGAATGTAATGAAATCATTTACTCAACGTCTATATTTAAAAAGAGCATTTCGCTTATCAAACAAGAATGTTTGGACACAGCTCTCAGTCTGGATTTAACTTTTCAGATTGTAGGTTGTGACCGCCATGGAATTTTTGTGTCTCCTCTCAGCGATATTTGCGCTTTTCATACACCAAGCACTTGGTTCCTGTGAGAAGCCCGTGGAGCTATTACACGGCTATGAAAGGAAGTTTGCGGAGAATAAATGGATATTTGAATGTGATTATGGATATACAATTCAAGGAAGATCGGAGGTTACTTGCATCAACGATTTACTGAGAGGAGAACGACCATTTTGTACCAGTGAGTTGCCAATGAAAATTGAGGAATTTAATTCCAAAGAAAAACTTATTCAGTAAGGAGAAATTATGATAAAAAATCCTTCTCCAACAGAATCTGGCTGTGAAGAACTTGAGCCTCCCAAAGACGGCCAGCTTATTAACCCGGCAGGCCTAAGTACAGAGCTCAAATGCCACAAAGATTACGATTTGGTTGGCAATAAATTCACTTACTGCGATGGCAAAAACTGGCTGAACAATTTAGGAACCTGCCGAGCCACTCGAAATTATGCCTGTGATTTTGAGAGTGAGGATCTCTGCGGTTGGACTTTTCCCCATAGGAAACCCCAGCCATGGAGCCGAGTCAGCACTTTGGCCAACTTCCATTCCACCAGGACGGGTTCCCAGAGGGATCACACCTTCCAGAAGGACGACGAGGGCCATTTTATACGAATGGAAACCCAAACTGGAGCCACGGGAAGTTATCACTTCGAGTCTCCTGTTTTTCCACAGCATTTGAGCTCGGGAAATTCGACCACCACCTGCTTTCAGTTTCACTTTTTCATGTTCGGCCCAGGAGTTGGTAGTCTGTTTGTGTCGGTGAAACCTGCCTCCATGCCTGTTGAAGAAATGTGGGGGAGTTTTCGGAGCAAGTAAGCAAAATACTATCTACATAGATAGCAAAATATTAAACAAGGTATCCTCTGTAATTTTCAGCTCCACCCTATTCCAAAAGTGCGGAGATCTGGGCAGCAATTGGTATGAGCACTCCATTCCCATTGCTGAAATGGACGAGGATTTCCAGGTGATCTTCACAGTCACGGATGCCCAGTCTCGTTTCGGGGACATTGCCATCGATGATGTTAGGTTCCTGATGACGGAGGAGGAGTGTAAGGAGGCATTTGTCGTTAAAGATTACTGCCCACCCAAACTTACTGTTCACAGTGGGGCAGTAAACACAAATAGGTTGCATATTTACAATTTAGCTTTAGTTAGTCTGGCAGCAATAATAATGTGGCCTTAAAAAATATATATATATAAATAAAGGAAATTCATTTCGTAATATCCCCTTTTAATCTATTTTATATAAGAAACCTTTCGAGTTGTATCAAACATATTACACAATTTTGCACAATAAAACCTCAAGATCAATTGTCAGTTGTTGCCTTTTAATATATTTTTACATGCAACTTGCTTTCTCGCATTATTTAACACATTTATCTGCGCTACAGTGAATTCTGAATAAACGACAACAAAGGTCTTATCTTTGGAGTCATGCGGATCCGGAGACCCGGGCCACCCGGCATTTTGCAATCGTTCGAGAACTTGTTACTTAGAAACCCACTCGTCGTAGTCACTCGGCTCTTGATATCTCTCTCCTCTCATTGGGTTGTAAACAAGAAGCCCGGACTTTATCGGGATAAAGTCGTCGTATCTTCAAAGAGAAACCCAAGCCGGCACTGGGTTCTATTGATAATTCCATGCCAGAGCTCAGTCACTCTTCCGCTTTTGAGTTATCCACACGTAGCCACGGAATGGTATTCTACTGGGTCTTGGGTCTTTCCCTGCTCCTAATTTACGGTGCAATACCCACCAATGGACGCTGTGAGAGGGGCTTGGTCCTGCCGCACGGCTCCATAGTGTTCCGAAACCGGAATGTGGTTCGTTTCCGATGCAATCGTGGCTATACGCTCCTGGGAAAGCAGATTGAGACCTGCGATCGCGATGGTCGCCTCAGGGGCGAGCGACCCTTTTGCGCCAGTGAGTAGGGGATAGTCAATAACTCTCAGCTCTCAGCTATAAGATTTACGTGCTTCCACAGAAAGTGGTTGCCCGGAGCAGGATTCCCAGGTGACCGGGTTGGTGGTCAATCTTGGCCCAAAGTCGGTCATCGTGTGCCACGACGGCTATGTCCTGGTGGGCAATCGAGCTGTCTACTGCGATGGAGAGCATTGGAACACGCCGCTGGGCACGTGCCTCAGAAGCAACCATACCCAAGATCACTCCTGTGACTTTGAGAGCGAGGATCAGTGCGGCTGGGAGACGGAGACAACATTCCGGCGTCCCTGGAAGCGTGTGAGCACGATGGCCGAATTCCATTCGCAGAGGACGGGACCCCAGCATGATCACACCTTCCGGAACCATTCAGGCGGCCACTACATGCGCATGGAGACCCAGAGCGGTGCCTTTGGCTCCTACCACCTCATCTCGCCGATTTATCCCAGGGAATTGAGCCTGAAGACCGCCTGCTGCTTCCGCTTCCACTATTTCATGTACGGCGATGGAGTCGACAGTCTGGTGGTGTCCGTGAAGCCGGCCTCGATGCCCGTGGGAAACATGTGGAACCGGTTCAGGGCCAAGTAAGTAGCTCGGCAGCTTATAATCACCGCGATAAGAACAAAAACACACACCATGTGTGTAACGAAAATCACCACAAAATATTATTCTTGTAGCTTGAAGAAATATTTCTACATTTGCCCTGATTAAATATATAAACCTATTTACCCATTCTCGTCTTCTCAGCTTCAGCAAATTCGAGATGAGCGGCTCCCAGGGCACCAAGTGGCTAGAGCATACAATCACCATCGATGAGATGCAGGAGGACTTCCAGGTGATCTTCACGGCCACGGATGCCCGAGCACGTTTCGGCGATATCGCCATCGATGATGTTAAGCTGATGACCGGAAAGGATTGTGGAGTTGGTGAATTCACCACAACGACAGAGCTAACAGATGCTACCGAGCCAGAGCTAGTTTTCTCCATGATGAACTGCACCGGTCGGTGTGGCCAATCGATGCGCCCGGAGGAAGTGTTTGTATTCTCTAAAAGCCGCCTGACTTTGGGCTGTGCCTGTGACGATGACTGCACGATTCTTGATAATTGTTGTTTGGACTATGTTGAGGAGTGTGTGAAGGGAATATACACATCCGTCAGTGATGATGACGTTACTTTACCAATGTACGTACCTTCCAGGGATTATGGCGTTACTTCCACAACAGCTGCCACCACTACACCAACAAGTACACCAATTGTGAGAACCACTAAATTAACAACAACAACAACCACTACTTCAACAACACCTAGGCCCACAACAACAACAACAACCAAGAAACCAGTAATAACAACCACAACAAGAAAAATGCCAGTGAGCACAACTACAACAACAACAACAACAACAAGAAAAATGCCAGTGAGCAAAACAACAACAACAACAAAAATGCCAGTGAGCACAACTACAACAACAAGAAAAATGCCAGTGAGCACAACTACAACAACAAGAAAAATTCAAGTGAGCACAACAACACCATCCACAACAACGAGAAGAACAACAACACCTAAACAAGTGATTACAACAACAACAAGTACACCAACAAAGGGAAACAATAAAACTCCAACTTCAACTCTTGTTAGTAGCAAACATACCAAAGGTAAGAATATTAATAGCATTTATCAAATCCGAATTTGGATTTCAATATTTTTTAAATATCTAAATAATATTATTAAATCACATTTATCTCCAACACCTAACAGTCAGCACTGCTGAGTTGACGAACAAGCGAATTACTTGGAAGGTGGATCCAGAGGATATCGCCGGACATATGCCCATTCACGGAAGTTCACCCAATCCGGCTTTGGTGGTGCTTTACCTGCTCATCGCCGTTGTCCTGGTGGTGGTCCTTGGCAATGTCACCCATCGATGGATAATCCCACTGGCTTTGGATGGAAACCGCAGGCACGAGAAGGCGGTAAGCTTCAAGAGAGCAATTGCCGACCTGAGGAAACCGGGTAGATTTTCCCGGAATCGTAGGAACAGTTTGAATCAGCCGCTGTGCGAGACCGATAACGAGGATGGTGATTATTTCGAAACGGATGGCATGAGAATTGAGGAAATGGGCGTGGACATACGGAATGTTTCGGATCTATAAGGGCGCAGCGGATCCCTAAACAAATCTCTATTCAATAGGGGAAACGCACAGCAGATGTACCTTATCAACGTTGTATATTGCCTATTGTATAGAAAAATTGGTAACCGATTTGTGCGAGAAAAGCTACCAACAAGTAATATATAATTGTGAACTAAATTTTTCAAACCTTAAAGATAATAATAATAAAAACAAACACAAATTACTGAGTTTAATGCAATCTTATTGCCGTGCAAAGCTGTGTAGTAAAATACCAATGATAAACTTTTAAGTTAAAAACACCACAAATATTTAATTACATTTAATAGCAGTAATTTATTCTGCCACACAATTAAAGTACATTTAATTGCTTACATTTAAAAGGTTTTATATTTCCAAACGATTTTTTAGCGGAACCGATCTTATCTTTTTCTAAGCGTGTGCAATGGAATGGTTGGAAAACGTTCTAAATTTTATATTATTTTCTATTTAAGTTAACGCTGGAAATGTGAAGAAATGCCTGCAAAAATTATAAAAACTTTTCAGCTATGTGAACATTAACGAGGGCACTCTGCATCCCTTAGAAATAGCAATTACTGTAAAATCTAAATCCAGAAATGGATCTAGGATAGTTTGCCATATACATTTACGATGGCCCTTTCGATACCGCGGGCATACCAAATGCTAAAGAATCCATATTCGCCTGGAGGAAATGGCAAGACCCTCGTGAGTTGTTCGTTCATGTGGGAAATGGGAGCTTTTTCCACGAAAACTTCGTTCTGAAATAAGTTCTCAATAGAATCAGAGGCATTTATATTTCCCAAGAAGTACTTACGTCATAGGGACACGTATGATTCATATTGGAAAAGGGTCCAAAAAGGTTGTAGATAAAATGAGCCACCGGAAAGGAACGGGTGTTCCTTAGAAATTTACAAGCATTGAAGGTAACATTATACAGAAATGGCTTATAGCCATTTAGCCGTTTGTTAAGAGCAAAGTTAACCTGCAATCGAAGGTGGTATTAATTTAGCCATTCATTTGAATGTATAACATACTTTTATCTTGTTTTCGGGGCCCCGGTGTAATTTAGCCTTAAGGGAGGCATATTTGTAGGTTCGATTGACAGACTTCAGGAGGCAGTAGTCAAAGGAGCAGTAGGATTCATCAAAGCAAATGCACTTGATGTTGGTGAACTCAAAGTCTGAATAGGTCTTTGAAAGCAGAGAGAGTGATATGGTTATATTTTTTACGGGCTTGGGGATCTTTACCTACCTGATGAACCACAAAAATAATCACAAATAGTTGAATAAAATAAACTCGAGGCATCACGACTGTTTAATAAGAGCGTTAACGATGGAATTGGATGACTGAATTTGTGGGGCTATTATAAAGTCAAAAATAAAGTCATTTAATGACAAATTCATGATTTAAAGCCCTGATAAGTAAATGACTGCAATTAAAAGGCCTAAATGTTTACAGATAATTTTATTGTATGATATACTTTTTATAAGTATCTATATAAATATAATTTTGAGTAAGTTCATTGAACTCAACTGTTTTTAGCTATCTGACTTCTGATTTCTATTTGAAAATGAATTTATACTTTATCCTTGTACTTTTTTGATAATTTCAAGACAGACAACAGTACAAGAAGGTTGAGCAAAAGAACCCTCCAAGAGAAACTATGAACAACCCAATCAAATTAGGTTATATTATTTTTATGAAAGGGGAGAAATTTCATTCTCAAGGCAGGGCACAGGTGGAACGAGGGTCCTTCCATCGAACAAAGTTAACCCCCGGGATGTGAATCACTTTTGGGCGCATTTAACGAGCATCGAAAAGGGCGGCGGGTGGCACGTTCTCCTTCCCCGATCGCCGCTGCCTCTAATCAAATCTTGTGGGGAGTGTCAGTTACTTGGAGAATTGCCCTCGGGCTACCTGGCTCCTTTTTCCTCTAATTTCCCTCCTCCTGCAGATGCTGCTGCTGCTGCGGCTGTCAGTCAGTCAGTTTCCCAGTCCCTCGCCTTGGAATCCGGGTGTTGCACGTGTCCTGCCAGCGGCTGTTGCAACCACCGAAAAAAAGGGGAGAAACAAAAAAAGAACGGGGCACCCAATAGACAAACCCAAGCCAAAGCCAAAGCCAAAGCCAAAGCAACCACCAACCGAGTTTTCCGAGTTTTCCGGGGGCAGACTCGTGTTTTAACAGCGGCTTTCGGTTGTGATTTAGTGGCAGCTTAGCGTCTGGCACGGGACCAGTTACCAGTAACCAGCTACCGCACTGCCCCCCGTCTGCATACACTAAAAAAATAGTATAAGTTCCCAATTCCTAATTATAAAAAAAAAATCATAACAATTTTGAAACGTTTAAAAATATAAGAACCACTTAAAAGTCTTAACATATCTAAAAAAGTAAAAAATACAACACAAAATATTAAACAAAAAATGATAATAATAATAAATATTTATTGAAAAATTTATTATTATAGCAATTTTAATATATTTTTAAAAAATTAATGCTGTCTTTGGTTAAATAGTTTATAAAATTTTATCTACGGCACAAAATAAATCAAATAAAGATTTCCTTCGGCTTCTAAATACTCTATTATTTTCTTAAATACTTCTTAAGCACCTTTTTTCTTTCAGTGTAGGAACGATTTGTGCGGCTCTCAGCAGAAATATATTTTTCTGGGCATTTCATGCAATTATTGCCTCTGGACCAAGCCAGACGTATCCCAGACTGAGAAAAGCGAGTTTGCACGCTCAACAAATTTTCACACAAGATTTTCCAGCCTCACTTTGCATTCCTGCCTACCCCGCTCCCCCCCCAAAAAAAATTATTCACCCTTGTCGTTTTTTTGGGTTCTCCCCCCTTTGCTCCGGCTGCTCCCTGATTTTTCCGAGCTTCCCGAGTTTTCTTCCTGTTTGCCATTGTGATTTAACGCCGTCGCCGTCGTCGTCGCTCTCTATCGACTTCTCACACATCATTTGGCTGCGGAATTTTCCCCCGTTTTCCCTGCTGCTCATGTTTTCTTTTTTTTTTTTGTTTTTCTCGCCCTTCTTTGGGTTTTAATTAAAAAGGCATTTTGATGATGGGCCAGACAGGAGGCGTGCCTCGAGTTGCTTTTGCCGCATTTCTGGCCCTAATGCCCATTGAGGCCCTAATTAAATGGTAAGTAAGTCGGCTTATCTGCGGGCTTGGATGGGTTAAAGATGGGTTTGGTGGGTAGCGTATTTTTTTTCACCTAGGCTGCAATGCATCGTAAATTTCCAGGGGACAAATTTTTGCATGCCACCCAAAAAGGAGGCCTTAGTTTGAGAATAATAATGATGGGAGGGTTTTCCGGGTGGCGCCGGCTTATCTATCGCATTCCGGGCAAGCCCACACACGACGTTGCTGCCACTGGGCTTCTGTGGCAAAAAAAAAAAGGGAGACGCACCCTCGACACCCTGGGCTTTATTTCCCAGGTCCCTAGGCCTGTTACCGGCTGTCCCGCTCTTATCGCGGCAATAAATCGCATTAATTTATTGTTGTCGCCGCATATTTTGGGTGGCACGGTGGAAAATCCGACGCACCACCACCGTTTTTGGCTGTTTTTCGTTATTCTCTTAATGGGCTTGACCGACAGTGGAAATAGTGGGTGGGAAATGGGAGAAAAGCGACTGGGGAAAAGCGAAAACGACAACGACAGCGACAGCAACTGCATTATTATTGTTTTCCATTTAACACTTTTTAGTGGAATTGATTCCCTAAGAGAAGGCAACATAGAGAATTGGAGAAATAAACAGATATTGCAACAGGTTATTCCATGGACACTCCTTTTAAATAAATTATAAATAAATATAAAATAAATAAATATACATTTTAAATATTTATAGTAATATTGAAATATTTATAAAAATACATAAAAAGATGTTAGAGCTATTTCGTTATTTTATGTTATAATTCATCACATGAATTTACTTTAAAATAAAGCAGAAATCCATTTTAAAATTTTCCTATATAATATAAATATTTTTTTATAAATTCCTGGATTAATCTATGATTTTCAGGCTACTATTCCCTTGAAAGAGTATTTAATCATTCTTCAATTTCAACTGCTATATAAAAAACTAAAAAAAAAAATCTCTGCATTACGTTTTTATTGTTTTCTCAATTTCTATCAGCTGCGTCAGCATTTCCTCTCTCTTTCCCCAAAATCCCACCTCCTCCATTTCCATGTGCGAAATTGTTGCCTAAGATCCCAATCAAGGACCAGGCGGCCAGGACTCGACGCGGGGCTGGCAGAATATTTATAACACTACGGCTGCAATTTATTATGCAGTGTCTGGACATTGGTCAGTGGAGTGTGGAGCTGAGTTTTGGCTACTTTAACGTGCCAGTCACCAAAGATGTCACCTATAGGGGGGTGGTCCCTGGCCCAAACACACACACAAAACCTGGCCAAGATTTATGCACTCAAGTTATGGCGGAGCAGACTGCAACTTTATCGTTGGCACCGACAGTTTTGTACACAGGGAGAAAGAATTAATATAGAAACAATTAAATATGTAAATATATAAATAATGTAAATAATCAGAAGAATTAATTGGAAAAGAGTATTTTCCAGCACTTTAATATTTATGGGTTTACTAAATATTTCATATTTCATTTACCTTATAATTTAACTTCATCTTCAAATATATTCCTCGTGTATTTTGCCCTTTTCTTATACCAACTTGACCCTAGTGCAATACATTTTCCCGCCTGTCCTCCACCCCATTTTCCACATTTCCCCCGACATTTCCTGTTGCCGTCTGTTATCAGTTGGCCAAAGTTGTGTGTGTGTTGTCGAGTGCAGATCTTTTTGCGAGCATTTTCTGCATAGAGCAGAAAACTGTGACTACATTTAAATAAATACACATAAGCACCAGCAGAAAGGAGGGAAATAGGGACCTTAGAGTAAGTTCTTAAGGGGTCATATAGCCTAGATTTCAACTACATATAAATAAATGAGAAGTGCCTTTGGAAAGCAAGCTCAAGTTCATGATGCATTTAAAGATGAAGGGGATACAAATATGATAATGTTTAATTAAATTAACAAAAAAATACTTGCATTTTCTGGTGGAAATAAGAGTTTTTCAGCCAAGAATTCCCTCTTGAAACAAGTAAACATTAAACAGAAAAACTATCTTTATATATCTTTGCCTTAGAATAAAATTTGTTTTTAATTTTTCATATTATATTTCTCAAAAATAAATATATATAAACCTCTTTCGATCCTGGGAATACCCGCTCCCAAACATTTTCAAGAAATCCGCTTACAAACCAAGCCAAATGAGGCAAACCCATGGAAACTAATCTTAATGCCGGCGGAAGGACATCCCTTTGCCCCTTCCTTTTACATTTTCATCAGCGTCATCATCGGGATCAGGATCATCATCGTAATCGCAATCATATTAAGCAGCAGCATCCGTAGCACCAGCAGCAGCAGCATAAAAACTAATTAAGCATCACATTTCACATCCAATTCGAACTCCTCGGTCCCCCGAGTATCCGCAAATGGCAGCAAAAATAATATTGCAAAAAAAAAAAACCAGATGAAGGAAGGAAAGAATAAAAGTCAAGGCAAAATCGAGGAAAAACAAAACCGAAATCGAAATATAAGCCAAATAAATTTCCCGTTCACCAAATGCGCTTTCATAATTAATATGAAAAACAAGAGCAAGCAGCAGGAGCAGGAGGATGCCAAGGAGCTGCCGACGAGTCACGGCTGCCATGACAACAAATGGAAATGAAAAGGAAAATGGATGCTAGGTTGCGATGTGAAGGCGAAAACTTCAATAACTTTGAAGGTCCTCTGGCTTCGGGATTGATGTGCATTACACAACGACTAATCTGTATCCGCATCCGCATTCGCAGCCGGAAAAGAAGAGTGCAGCGAAGGCCGAGAATGCCGGAAAACTTCCTTTACACAGGGGGGAAAATTGTGAAGTCTTTTAAAATATTTATAAGCTGAAATTCTAGGAGGAAATATCAAGTAAAGTAATAAAATATATTGAAGGTCGTACAAAAATTATAAGAGTTTTAAAAATTATTTGGGTTGTATCCTTCCTAATAATTTTTAAAACTCTTGTAATTTCTGTAGGACCAAAAATTGGGATAGTAAAAATAAATAAATTTATACTGAATTTGGTAACTAAAATATTTTACGGGGTTTTTTTAAAACAATGGTAATTTATGGAAAACGACAAAACCAAACAGGAGATTTTTATATCCTTTAAAAATAGTGTCTAAAAGTATGCAATAATTTTGAAAGTAACATTTCCTTGATAATTTGATTTCTTATATAAGAGATAAAACATTTTTAATGAAATTTTAGGTCCCTATTTAAATATTTGTTTAATAATTTTACTCAAAAATTATTATTAAATTAACCATAAACTGTTTACAAAACAATAATGTGAATCAAAACAAAAATAAAACCAAGAGATATTATAATTTCAAGTTTTTACTTGACGTCCCAGATTATTACTTAAATATTAATATATTGTAAATTGTAAATAAATACATAGAATATTAATTTAAATAACAAATAAATCTCCCCATAATTAATAGATTAATTACACTTTCCCCAGTGCAATGTCTGAAAAAAAATCAGAAAAAACATAACGAAAATCAAACAATTGTCTTTTCTCCAATGGCACACAACATTCATTCATTGTGCACCGGCACAGCCAGCAATTGATGTGTTGTTCTCCACCAGCTGCTGGAGTAGCTGCTGGAAAAGCCGGAGGAAAATCTGCTTGAACAAGAGGCGGAAGGCACAAGGAAAAGCCAAAAGAAGCTGCAGCATTGCATGGTTTAATCAGCAGCTTACAAGGGTAAACAATGCCGAATAAAAGGTAGAGAGGGAGAGGGAGAGAGAGAGAGTGGAAAACCGAGAGGAAAAGCCAAAAAGTGCACCATGAATGAAGAAAAAGTGGGCTGTGTGGGTGGTACACTGCGTCCGCCTGTAAATGCGATCCATCAAAATGAAATTGAAATCTTTTGCTCATTTTTGAGCTTCGCAAATGGGGGATAAGAGAGATTCGAGGAGGGGACGACGGCGACGAGCAGCCAGATACCAAAAATTGGGATTGAAATTCGCATTTGGCATTGCAGTTTGTCTTTGGCTTGACTTGGCTGAGGCTTCTACTCTTCGTCCTGCTCCTGCAGGATGTGCTGCCTCCCCCTTTTTGCCAAGTCAATCAATGTCAATAAAACAATTACTGTCACTTGCAGCTGGGCACAGGCGGCAAGGACAGGCGAAAGGGAAAAGAGACTGGGTCGGGATGAAAAAGGATGAACAGCCAAGGACTTTGGACTTGGTGTCATGTTCGAGTAGCTGGGAGAAAGCGAGGAAAACCCCATGGGGGGAGTGGCAGAAGAAGGTAACCCTGCAGTTGTCGCAGCTGGAGTTTTGAAATCGAAGCTTGGCTTGGCCACTCAACGGAGTCCGCCCACACGCTGGCCCAGATGCACTGAATAAAAAATGTTTTAAAAATAAGCAGAAGATAAAGAGACTTTGGGAAACATTTTATTTAAATTATAGTAATTAAATCGCTAGAAAAAAATAAATATAAATAATGTAGCCTTAGGATTACTGTGGGTTTTAAAACCCTTTTAAAAATACACCAATTTTTATTTAATCTCAAATTTTTCTTTGATTTGCCTACAATTATTTAGCATAGAATAATTTTACACACCTTTTTGAGGGTTTTAAAAATCCCAAGTGAATTTCTGGTACCATTCGTTACATTTTTAGATTATTACCGTACAAAAGGAAACTCTTTTTCTTTATACAGGGTGCTTTTTTTTGTGGTACCCGATGTTAAACTGGAATAACTTTGATAGCATTTGTCAATTGTTTATCTGACAGCTGCTGTCATAAACTTCAGTCCAGCACAATTTTTACCATGGAGCATTACACGCCAAAAGAAAAAGCAGAAATTGTTAAATTTTATTTTCAAAATCAGTCCTCTGTTACGTTAGCAAAATATCGTTCGAAAAAAGTGCCAACACCGAAGACAATTCGACGTATAGTGGCAAAATTTTGTGAAAGTGGTTCAGTGGCAACTAAGAGGCCTAAGATTAAAGCACGTCCACGTCGAAGTAATGAGGCTATTGGTGCCGTACGGACCGATGTTCAACAACATCCCGAAACATCGTTCGCCTGATTTGACCGCTCCTGACTTTTTCCTGTGGGGATACTTAAAAAGTAAGGTTTATGCTAATCGGCCAGAGTCTCTTGAACAACTTAAGACCAACATCCGCAACGAAATCGCTGGAATTTCGCGTGAAACACTTCAAAAAGTGATGAAAAATGGCGAAAAAAGGGCTGATATGTGTGTGGCTGCAAATGGTGGTCATTTACCAGATATTGTTTTCAAAAAGTAACAGAACAAATTGTGCAAGACCATATTAAATGCCAATAAAGAAAAAATTAAAAAAAATTAATTTGTGTTAAAGTTATTCAAAAAAAACATCGGGTACCATAAAAAAAAGCACCCTGTATCTTTAGAAAAAAAGGAAATGTAAATAAGGAAGCATAACTATCACTGTGGGTTTTAAAACCCTTTTAAAGATATCCCAATTTTTGATTTAACCTCAAATTTATACTTGATTTGTATACTTTTATAAAGCATACATTAAATGTAAACACTTTTTTGAGGATTTTAAAACCTCCAAGTAAATTCTGGAGGTTTCTAGTACAATTCTTTACATTTCTAGATTATTACCCTTCAAAAGTAAACCCTTTTTCTTTCTCTGCAAGCTCCCTTGGGTCGTATTCCAGCTCCCTGGAGAAACTTCTTTCTGCTGCTTGGGTCTCTCTCTCTCTGCCACAATTTGGGGTAAAGTGTTTGCGGTTCTGGATCTCCGCCCCGTTATTGGCCATAAAACCCGAGACTCCCAGACTCCCCTGGCTCCTTCTCCATCTCCACACAAAAAATACAAAACTCAACTCCATTCCCACTGTGTGACAAATCGTTTGCTTTGGACATGGCCTGCCATTGGCATAATCGTTCAGTCATTGCAGTTTTGCAGTTTCTGTTGCACAACGCCGACAGGGTGGGAATTCGGCATTGGCATTTGGTATCCCCTGGAAGTTACAACACAGTGTCTAGTTTTGAGTTACATTGTCTCCTCTCCGCATCGAAGTTGCGTTGACAGCCATCGACGACGACATTTGGCTGAGTTTTAGGGTTTTGTGGGGGGTTTTGGGGTCTTGCATTGCCGCAAAGTTGCTCAGCAGCCGGCATGCATTATAAATGAACGTCAGGACGACAGAGAGAGAGATCCTGGGATGGATATAGTCAGGAGTTGCATGAAGGTAGTAATGATGAGGAGGAGAGAAGCCATGACAAACTTTGTGTTTGGCCAACATTCGAAATTAAAAGTGAGAGCCAGAGAAACACAGTGGCAGGGGAGGAAGTGTGCCCCAAGAATCAGGATTATCTGGCTTATAAATAGGGTATTTAATGAGACAATGTACAAGTAGACAATGTGTAAGAGGAATATATTCATAACTATTTATATAATTTACAATTTTCCTTGCTAATTTTCTTAAATGCTTGAGGAACTTGGTTTCAAAATGATATCTCACATGAAAATAGTTCCAAGTAAACCCCTATTTTTGGTTAGTTCGCATTCTTGGTAGCAAGAAAAGTTTTCTGGGTAAAAGGCTAGAACCAATGGCAGGGTGAAAAATGCCCGAAGCGGCTTAGTTTCGTCTCAAACTCATTTCGACAGTCAGTGTGGGGATTGTGCAATGCCACTGCCAATGTGATTGGCTCGGAAAGCAAAGAAGCAGGACCTGTGCTGCACTCTAAAATAATCTGTGGCTGATTGGGGGTGCTACTCATAGCTCCAGCTTCTGTTCCTAAGGAAAGCCTTCGCTTATGTAGGATGTTACCTAATGGGCTCGAATGGTTATGGGAATTAAGACAAAAGAAGGCAAATAAGCCACTCAAAAATGCATAACACATTCAATGGAGTATCTTTGTATCTCTTAACATATTTCATGGAGTATTTGTAAATGTTTGTATTAACTTTTAACTTATAATTAGCAATACATTTGTTTTATTTGAAATCCTCTGACTTCTACAGCTTATTAATTTATTCATCAGTCAATATCCATTATTCATTTAGCACTACTGCCTTCCTCTTAGTCGTCGCACAATGGACAAGCTGCTAGCCCGAATCCCAATTAATTGATAGATTATGAAGGCCTTAATACCTGACCGACCTAATGAATACAATTACAATTAGCAAATTAGGTAATCGCCTTAGCTGCTTGTATCTCTTGGATGCATAAGTGTGCACGATGCACGTCAGGTGTATTTCTGTTCTGTGACAGATTCCGCCCACAGATCGGATCACTGCATTATTCATGCAATGCTGGGGAAAACGCGGGCGCATTTCTGGGGAAAAGTGACAAACGAGCTGTAAAAATTCTTCCACACGAAACCAAATGAAATATTCACGAAATTGTTGAAGGAACTGCAAATGAATTATAAAACGTGCACGCTTACCGAAGGCGACAGGTGAATAGACATGAATGGTTATGTTTGGAATTTGGAAAACGTGGGGGGGGGGGGGGGGGGGGGATCCGCTTCCGTTTCCGGCTCCGGATCCCTGGAATAGATGTCAAATGGTGATGATGATGTGACATACAATGCACATTGGGCAAAATGCCCGAAATTTTTGCATAAATTCATTTTTTTTGTGTTTTTAAATCACAAAATTGTATGTGTTTTCTAATTATGAATACTCCAGATAAAATGAAACTATTTTTAAAAAAATTTTAAAGCGCGCGGTTTAAAATTGGCGCGCTAACAAAGTCAGCTGAATAAATGCAAGCTTAACTGATCGAGGTGCAACCGTGAAAATCGATTCATTTGGAGAGATCATTGTGGGTGTTGTGTAAAAGTTAAACAAATTTACAAATATGGAAAATAATGCTAGAGGTATTTATTTTAAATGGTTTATGTTAGTTTTTATGTGCTCTGTATCTATTGTCGTGTATTGTTCAATGTTGTTGATGTGTTTTTGCAGCTGAAATCTAACATATTTGATTATCTTCCGTGGAGTATAACTTGTTGGGTCCTCGTCGGTCCTCGGTA
>VNJV01009313.1:0-76688 GCA_008042635.1 Drosophila nikananu | reverse complement strand
ATCCGGGCTTGGCCACCGTCTGGGCCGCTTCCCCGAGCTTTGACCATGACCGTTTGCGCGTGATGTTGTCGTAAGTGACCCATTTTTCATCGCCAGTCACAATCCGTTTTAGAAATGGGTCGGTTTTGTTACGATTTAGGAGCGTTTCACATATGGAAATTCGGTCGATAATGTTTTTTTGCGATAATTCGTGTGGCACCCAAACATCGAGCTTCTTTTTGAACCCAAGCTTATCCAAATGGTTCCAAACGGTTTTCTCACTTATCTTTAATTCCTCAGCTATTGAATAAGTGCTCACGTGACGGTCTGTTTCCACTATTTCCATGATTTTATCGCAATTTTCAACGACAGGCCTTCCGACTCGTGCTGCATCTTTAACATCGAAATTCCCGGAACGGAACCTAGCAAACCACTTTTGTGGTACACGATGGCTTGCAGTATCGGGTCCATAAACTAAATTAATTTTTTCAGAAACTTTGGTTGCTTTTTCGCCTTGATCGAAGAAAAATTGCAAAATGTAGCGAATTTTCTCATTGCTGGTGTCCATCTTTGACGATCTGTTACAACGTAATGAGTCGATTAATCGAAAAACTGTTAAAGACAAACTTGTTACGCGAATGAAGACCTTTTTAACGCCGTAACGTATGACATGATGCGACACCTAACACTAGGACTATGGACAATAAAGTCATCTCTTAGATAAAAAACGAACGAACTTTTTACTTGACCTAATATATTTTAACTTCGAATACAAGCTGTTTGAAATTTTAAAGTAACCTTTCCTTGCCGGATAATGATGGCTGCCTGGTAGATAACAAAGCGAGACACTTGACAATCAGCCAAATGCATCCTACAGATACACAAGTAACTACAAATGGCAAAATATCTAAGAGTCTGCGTTCCGGCGCATCTGAGATTCCGTGAATCTGTAAGATCCAGGAGCGGAGTCCTTATTGTCATCATCAGCGTTTTGCTGTTCCCTGCCGTTGGCTGCCACTTGAATGCATAAATTGCCGAAGAAGCTGCGCTGCCAGTGAATTGCAACTGATGGGCTGCTGTGGGCGGGGGCGTGGCAGCTGCCACAGCCACTTGAAGTTGTCAAATTCGCTGCAGTCAAAATCATTTGCCAGGAATATGAAAATTGTATGCAACTCTCGTAAGTTCTTATTTTTTCGGCAATGGTTTCTTGAGATTTATCTTTGGAGCGAATGCTCTAAATTTACAGTGAAATATTTGGCAGAAGGAAATGGGGATTATTTATTTACGTTAGTTAACATAATATTTAAATCAATATTCTGATAAATAATAACAAATTTAATAGAATATATTAAAGAAAAAGTTTTCTTTGGAGGATCTACTATATTAATTATAATTTCAAATAATTCATTGTTTGAATGCAAAGAAATACTTGAGTAAATATACATTTAATTATTAAGGAATGTAGAAATACTTGATTTATTTGAATATTAAGGGATCCATTTGCTGCATCTTTAATCCACACAAATAGAATATTTTTTTAATAATATTAATATTTAGTTTCTCGTCTTATTGGCGGCTTTTCAACCAACTCAAAGCCCAGTTGGTTGAATGAACTCAAGTGTAGGTCTTATGCACTCAAGTTCTGGCTTGTTTTACTCCTCGTCATTTCTCGGCCCGATTGCAAGTGAAATTCTTGAGCATTTTTCTTTGCTTGGCTGCTTTCTTTTTTTTTTTTGTATTTTTCTTAATTTGGTTTTTACGAGAACATACCATGTCAGTGTCCCATGGCCAAAAGAATTGGGTTAATTATGGCCATAATTCGCGTTTAAGGCCTTTTTCCAGGGAACGTCTCTCTTGACACGAAAACAAATTGCAATTGCATGTGCGCATATAAATCACTGTTTTTTATTTTTTATTTTATTTTTTGGCCGGTCGTATGTGGAGTAATAAAACTCAAAACAATTACTATTATATTATTGGTAAATTATTATTTTTATTGTTGTCGGTTAGTAGTTGCTGCTGCTGAATTGCCAGGCAATTTGACTAATTTAGAGGGATATTTATTTATGCAAATTGAAGTTAATTTTTTGGGCCTTTACAAATATTTTCATGGCATTATTTGATGAATGGCCAGATAATTAGCATTTTATGGGGGGATGAAAGGGGGAAGCTCCGAAATCACTGGCATTTGCTATGAAGTGGAAATATTGTGAGTTTATTTATTTGGGACCTAAGCTGATTATGGAAAATTGTTGACAAAACAGGGAAAGTGCCAATTAATTGGCAGTCCAATATGGCGACCTAATAAAAATACTAATAATAATCGAACTAATTATATTATATTGTAATTAAATAAAAAATAAGATTGCATCTTGCAGTTGATTGTGGTCAAAAAATAATTCAATTAAATCAAACTAAGCTCTTTAAATGAAAATAGTTTAAACTAATTTTTGCCGTTCTCTGGTTTTCCGTTGGCATAATTCCCACTTCAGACAGGGCTTATTAAATTAAATCCTCAAAGCCGAAAGTCAATTAAAAGAAAAATTCGTTTAAATACAAAACACTTTGCAAACTAAATCAAATGCGCAAAATTTGGTATTTCGACTTAAGCTGACTTAACTTGAATAGGTTTAATACTCTGTTTCGTAGAAAAAAGGCAAAATAAACTTTGAACGGACGATTCGTAAATGCAATAAAAACAAGAAATGTGAGCAGCAAAAGCTTAAAATGAATTGTTTTTTTTTTGAATTTGAGCTATAAACTTTAATTGGTTGAATATTTCAAGTGTTTGTCTTGGCTTTTCGCCACCTTGCCCGTATTTAATTAAACTCATTTATTTATTCTAACACAATTCAAAGGACAGCTTGGTGCCTTAGGGCATTTTTTGTAGGGCATAACAGGCAAAGACTTTAAACAATAAAGTGTAAATAGGTTTATTAAAATTTTATACTGTATAAGTTATTTATATATATATTTTTTTTTAAGCCATCCAAACAGTTCAATAAATTTACCATTTTTACTCGACAGCTAAACCATGTTCTAAGTTGTTTTCCCTTTTTATTGCAACATCTGTTTGGCTTTCAGCCAAATGATTAATTACTTTCAACGGAAATCTACACGAATCTAAACAAAAAAATTTTTGTTGTAACGTGACTGCGAATTCAATGAGGGGAAAATCAGTAAAGGAGAAGTGTTGTTTTAGCACTTTTGTTGGGATTTTAGAGCTTAACTTCATAGAAAGAAGGTTATTTTTGTATAAAGGGTCTTAATAATATTTTAATTTAATTGAAAGGTAATGATACAGGATGTATGGACTTTATATTTTGTGCAGTAATTATATAACATAAATCATAATCATTATTATAACTTGATATTATTTTTTGTACCCATTTAAATTTAAAATTATTAACTTTGTTGCCTTTTTTAATGCTTGCAATTAAATTCCCATATTAAGCGACTTGGTGACTGAGTCATCCGGCGGCTATTAAAGAAAACTAAAGAATTAACAAAGCAATTTATTCTTTAGTGTATTTGCCTAATCAACAATGAACTGCGAGACAATAGAGCTGTGGTGTTAGTATAGAAACTTGTGACCAGACTCTGGACTCTCTGCCTCGAATAGCAATTGTCAGATGTCACGAAGGGATTAGCCAGCCAGCAAGATAGCAGCTGATCCCCTGCCAAATTAGACGGTGACTCAGACTATAGTAGTTTGTCTGTGATTGAGAAGTACTGCAGTAGCCCGGCTCCAAAACCAACTTGGCTCCGGTTCAATGTCACGTAATCGCTGCATGGTTCCTCCCCGGAGGTGTGTACCACACACCCACCCCCTTGTGCAACGCCTCTTTATGTTAATTTATGTGCTGGCAAAATGTGCAAGCGCCTCTAATGCTCAGCCACGCATGGCGCAAACCCGAAATCAGAAATAAATTACAGAAGGCAGTCCGTGTCGGAGTCGAGGGAGGGGCGGAGAGGAGCATATCCAGACGAGGCAGTTGCTCATAGTCAGCACAAACTGGGGGAATTAACACCGAATAATCACACGAACGCCACGAGCATGGTGATTATGCGGAGTGTTGTCCACGTTAATTAGCCGGAACTCAACTATAATCATAATCATTTTTGGGGAATTCTTCTTAGAAAACAAAAGTATCTGAAAATGATTTTAAAATGCTTATTATTTATTTACTTAAAAATAATCACAATTCTGTTTCCTAAAGCTTATAAGTAATACATTTATAGTAGCTTAGCTAGCAGGTATCCTGGTTAGCATATTGGCTGGTTTTAAAGTACAGGTTATAATTCATCTTAATAGAACTCACTAGGAATACAATTACTGTATTTAATTATGAGTATAAAATCATATATTATTACAGAGTAATGACCCACATCAAATGAATCATTGAATATTCCTCAGAAATATACTACATATACCTTGCGTTGAGTCAATTTAATGCATATAAAAGTATATGTAATATTATATTTTTCTCAATTGCATTGAACTCTTAATCAGCTTAAGACCCTCTTTTTATTATTTATTGTTTAATTGTCTTGAATGCAACTTATATGTAAGTAAGACCTATCAGCGTCTAAAATGGTTCTCTGACTCATTGTTTCAAAAAATTAAATCTTCTTTTTGGTTAAAATTTAAAATTTTGAGATGTCACTGAAATGGCTTTCGATTTAAAAATTGAATTATTGGCAATCTAAAAGTGTTATTAAAATATATTACACCTTAAATAAGCCAACATATTAAAACTAATTTTTGGATCTAAACGACATAAATGTTTCTTTTCTTATTTTTTTAGATGCCCTTTTAAATTATTTAAAATCCTCAGCGACATAGTTCACAACTTTAACCCATCGTGTAACCGTAAATCCTATCTGTAATTTTGATTTTACTACGAGCAGGAATAATTGTATATTATAATGAAATCCCGTTCATTACTCAAATACTCAGCTGGCAGTTGCAATGTCAACGCAATGCAGCTTTAAACGATTTTGCCAAAACGGGATTTGCGGATGGAGAATTAGGTTTTGGCATGGGGAATGGGTACGAGTACGGTTAGAGGGATATTCCGATTCCAGGACCCGTCGACAGCTGCTGCCATATGTCCTTCTGGTGGGGCTGTAAATTTAATGAGATTCCTGTCAAATTAATTTCCGGTTATGATTAGATTTTCGTTAATGGCAATTTGCGGTTTTTGCTGCCAACCCAAAAATTTGGCGAAATCCGACGAGGGGAATGACTCCAGCGGCATCGCCAACGAATTGATTTGGATTTGCATGCAACACTGTCAGCATGCAACATTTGCAATGATTGCACAAAGTGTCTGCTGCAATTATCTGGCCAACAAATTGCAGCCATCGTCATCGTTATGAGTCTGCTGCACAATTGATTAACATTAAGTAGTTTAGTAATCGTAAATCATGTTCAAAGCCTCACCCACAAGCCCGGCTGCTTGTGGCATTTATGAAAATTTTGCATATCTGGCAGAGAGCTCAAGGAACTGAGGAATCATTTGGCAGGTGGCCAGGAATGCGGTTCGGTGCGGTGGAGTGTAGTCCTTGGGGATTTATTTTACTTAATTGGAAGGCTTCGAGAGGCTACAAAGAGATTACACTAAGAGTATTGGAAGGTATTAAATCAAGACTAAGAACAAGGGACCCTTAACATTTAGGGGTTTATTTTATAAAATTCGAATACCTGTTTCAAACATTAAATATAGCACATTTTCCCTCCAATTAAAGCTCTGGAATTCTGTTTCATCTCAATGCATTTCTCAATAAATTGCAATTCCTTGCCTGGAATTTAAAGGGAAAGCCTTGCAACCGAGACTCATATTCATTCAGGCCAGATCCCTAGAGCCAGACACACAAATCATTAACAGTTGCACCTGCCACAGAGCAGCAACCGTTTACAAATCAAGACCAGAAATCAAAAAGCTGAACGTATTTTCCACTTTTTCCTTTCTTTCTTTACAAATTTTCTGCACGTACACATACGCCTGCAAAAATGATTCTTGATCCAAGCGAAATAATGAAGGCCTTGCCAAAAGGCAGACAAAAGCCTAAAATTAAACAATTTTACTTTTTGGCAATTTCATTTTTGCTGCTCTCGTTGCTTTGCAGAATAATTTGTTGCATGTGGCGTCGATATGACAGGGCTGGGATTTCCTTTCCAAAGGGGAAAACCGGATGGGAAGGAGGAGTGTTTCGTGTCCGGGACCAAACAATCAAAATCAAATTCAGTTGAAAAAAACTCATTTTAAACGCGACAAACGTAGCGTTCAATCTTCCAGAACATTGAGTACGTGACACGATTGTCACATTTGCCAAACCGGGAGAGAGTGTGAATCCCAAAGGAGCGAGCGAGAGAGATGGAAAACACTTGGAAAAATTAGATGGTTATTGGTTGTTATTACCTTTAACTTTAGAAAATATTTAAGGAGATTTGTCAGAGGATATACGCTTTTTTCCCGACTTCAACGCAATTATTTTGCAATAGTTAAATCGTAAATCTTAATAGATTTTAATTTTAAATTGCTAAGAATTTCGGTCCTATTTTTAAATAATTAACACTATAAAAATACATATTTATATTATTATAACAAGTTTTCATTTCATTATTTTCTTTTATCCAAAAACTGAACCGCTCTTATATAGTAATTACATTGATATTTAAAAAAATCTTTGTTAGCTATTAATATATTAATTACCTAGTATTTTCTTAAAGTGTTCTCCCCGCAGTTACAATCAAAGTGTTCTTTATTTCTGTGTCGCTTAGGCTCAACTCACATTTTTGTTTTTCACTTTGTTTTGTTTTCGTTTTGGCAAAAATGCAAATGAAGTGGAGAGAGAAATGAAAAATGAACGCAGCACCTGACTTGACTTATAGGCCAAGTTTGGGGGCGGGCCGTGAAATTTGTGGGTGTGTGGGTGTGAGGGTGTGTGGGTGTTACGCCCTGACCCAGCGACCCAAAATTAATTGAATTAAATTTGATTTTATATTTATTTCGTTTTGTTTTGGTTAGCGGTTCTTTCGCCAACTTCCTTATTGCCAGCCGGCGAGCACGTAAATTTGTTTGTCATGCAAATCTTGATTTTATAGCACTCTTATTAAGGCCTTGCCCAAGAAATGGGGTTGTCGAGAGATTCATTTAGTTATTTGTTTATTTGCTCGGTTAATGAAGTTGTATTGTGCTTGCAAAGGACCTGAAATTCTTAAGAGAATTAAGGAAAGCTTTGGACTTATTTGGTAGCGCTTCATTAGTTGGCTTTCTGGGAATTTGTAAAAATTCAAAAAAATTAAATAATAATAAGATCAACTTGTAAATGTTTATATTTTCATTTCCCTTTTAAAGACTAGCTTTTTCTGCTTGAAAATCAATACAACTGTCTGCATATTTATTCCAGACAATTTGTTTCGTATCCATCCGCCACTAAATCTGCACTGAGCTATCCCCTAAATCGCATTTGTTATCTTCGTTCGAGTCATTAACATCCCCCGTCCATTGTTTGATCATTGGCTTGGCCGTCGGTTCCACGGAGGCCTCCATATAACCGTATAACTCGAATCTGTCACAACCCTTTCATCTGGCTGCGCTCTCTCCCGACTTTTCCCCAGACTCATGGCGGAGTCGTCACTCAACGCGACTGCCAATCAATTGTAGACAGGGGAAAATAACCATGCAGATAACTAGAACTACACCGCATCCTCTAATAGGCAGCGCATCCGCTACACTTAGAGAGCTGCACTTGCAGAAATTAATTTATTAATATATAAAATAACATCAAATAGTTAATTAAGTTAGGGGTTTATTAAACAATACAAGATTGCATGATATTGTTGTGTATTAAAAAATTTATATCATACATTTTTGAGCTCTTTCCTTGAGCGGCTTAAAATTCCTTATAGAGTCAAATATTTTTATTTATATTAAATAAACATGCAAAAACCTTTATAAAATACAAAAAATTTAATTAAATGTGAAAAGTAGCATTCTAACTGAATAAAATAATACAAATATAATAAGATAAACTATTTCATACCTATAGGTACAAATTTCTAAAGATTTAAAATTTCTATTATGTTTATTAAATTAAAGAAATCTATTCATTCATTAAAAAGGATAAAAGCGTTTAAAAATTAAACTATTTCATACTTTTAGGTGCCTTTTTTAGGCGATTTAAAATTCCTTATTAAAAAAAAAGAACTCTTCTAGTGTATTCAGACCCCTAGAGTGGGCAATGGAAGCGAGACAACCGTGAAACGAGACCCGTGTGTGGCCCCAGCTGTTGTTGCAACGCGTCACATTAATCAAGGCACCCACTGCCCCCGGTCCAAGCCTCCCAAAATACGGGATGCCATGCCCCATGCCCCCCCACACTTTCGAAGCCAACGTCATCGCACATCAAGGGGATGGCCGAAAAATCATTGTTGACATTTGTAATTAGAATTGATAGCAAGCAGACAGACAGCCGCCCCCGAGAACGGGTTGGGGAGCAGCAAGCACGGTTAGCTGTGGGCTCAGACGTTAAACTAATTTCGTTTTCGTTTTTCCAAATCTCAATCCAGAGCGATATGTGCACTTTGCGAAGGGGTTCAGCACGTCCATCATTTGTTAAACTTTTTTTTCTGACGTAGAACTAAGATGTGATTGGGGGAAAACGATAACATGTGCGTGTGATTTGCAGTGAAAGAAAAACTCATCTATTCTTGTATAAATGTATTTTGAGGGAAATATTCAATGTGATGTGAAATTGCAAAAATATTCCGTTCCATTGAAGCAATCGTAAGACTTGTCGCCTTTAAAAATATCGCACAACATCCTTTTAACTTCATTTTTAATGATAACTTTTATAACTTATAACTTTTTTAATGCCTCCCACAATTATATTTTAAACAGTTTTTATAGTCTCTTTTGACAGAAATATAAAATATAAATGTTTAAATATAGACCTTTCTTTTTAAATATTGATACAAATATCGATTATTAATATTATCTTTGACATTTGATTTGAAGATAGAGTAAAATAATACAATTTCAGTAATTCATTTGGTTGTTACATTTTGTATTCTTTATGTATCTAATATAATTATTATTTCTCTAAAAAATACAGCCTCAATTTAATAAATATTTTTGTTGTTATATTATATCATAATATCATCACTAGAATTATTTTTTCTTCCGAAAACTTTAAACTTTTAAATTTCCTTTAAATGAAACCTATGAAAATACCTTCAAGATGCAATTTTCGTCAAGTGTAGTAAATGCGTGCTAACAAAATAGCTGAATACCCCCACACATCTCCTAGGTCCTGAGTCCGGACACCATTCCCATCAAGCAGGTCAATTGAATGGCATTTCACTTGGAGAATGACAGCAACTAAGCTTCGGTCTCCACTTTCACTCGATTGGGGGGCGTTAGTTAAAAGGGGGGCTGGTGGCCAGGGGCTGCTCAAAAGCTGGCTTTGATTTCACTTTCGGCTCGACTGCTGTTGACATTTGCCCCATGTCCTCCCTCAAGTGTCCTCTCTGTGTGCCTGTGCGTGTGCTCGGGCAGGGCATCAAACTAATTTTCCCCCTGTTTAGAGTTCTTGAACGTGACACAAGTCTGCACTCGGGCCACACCCACCCCAAGGCACCCACGGGGATGCACACCCCTTTGGGCCATTTCCCACTGGCCAGGGCTTCGACGGGTCTTCGACAGGCCTCCGACGACTGTCTCTGCCCAGTGGTTTTCAGCTGATTCGAAATCATTTTAACCTAAATTGCATACAATCGAGTTTGTCAGGAGGCGACTCCGACTAGAAATAGCAATCCCATCCACACACCCACACATCGGAGGGAGCACCCGAGAGTTTGTGTGTGTAATTGAAATGTGTGTGCTTCGGTGGTTTTGGAATTACTGCGTTCCAAAGGCCTGGGAGGCGTCCGCTCCTCGAACTTACTCTTGTGGCTGGTCATCTAATCAGCGATGGGATTGGGTTAGCGAAACGTTTAAAAGCGAGTTCGAAAGAAAAAAAATTAGAGTCTGAAGGAGTTTAGAAACTATGAATTATTGATTAAGAATAACTACTTAGGATAGTTTAAACTGATATAGTTAAATGCTTACATAACTTATTTTAAAATTACAACTCTTTGCCAGACTTCATTTTTACATTATATTTTGTTTACAATTCCCTACAGCTGTTCGTCATAAAAAAAGAATCTCAAAAGATTTACATGGCCAACTAACTTTTTGCAACTACAATCATAATTACAACAAGTAGCCTAAGCCCCACTTTTTTCCCTGCGGCATTAGTGGGGAAACTTTTTACATTAACCAAAGTGCGGCTATTAAAAATTCATTAATTGCATGCAACTGCGCAAGAGGAAAAATGCGCTACAAAGTCTAGGGGAAAATTTGTAGCAAAAGTTTAATTGATTTGTGCGCGGAAAAATGGTAAAATAATTGATAGATAGCCAAGGGTAATAATTGAGGGATGTAAAAATTGAGCTTTTAATGAGAATAGCCTGCGGTAAAAGTTGGAAGACCTTTATTTATTTTTTGTAACAATTTTTTGCACATTTTATTCGCTAGTGTTTCTATTAATTAGAAAACTTTTCCCACAGCAGCAGGGCCAAATCAGATTTTTGCGAATTGAATTTACAATTTTGAATTGGAAAACTGGAAAATTACAAATAAATTGAGGAAAATGGTTAAAAGTTGTGAAAAACGTGGTAAACTTGTCTAGGCATTGGACGAGAGAGCGACTATTACACATATGGTATTTCATCAACAATTTGAACGCAAAAGTAATTGAAAACGCATGCATCGATGATGGCCAAAAAGCGAATTGCCATTTTGTGTGTCCGCCGGTTGTGTGTGTGTGTGTGCGTTTTGCCAAAAACCATATTGAAGCCACTCAAAAATGTTTCCCCGGACGGCCGCAATATAAATTCGATGGTCAGTTGAATCTCTCATACCCAAAATGCCCCGAATCTGCCATGGAATCCCGGCCGAAACCGACACTTTTCGGCCAGCAGTTTAATTACCATTTTGGTCGCTCTCCTAAGGGGAAAATGCGAAAAGCATTTCATATTTTCAAGCAATTTTCCCGTACTGAAATGAGAGGGGGAATGAGATGAATCATAGCCATGGCAGTTTGCAATTATTATTTGATTTTTGAATCAAAATTGTATTGGTCGAAGGAAATCCTTTCTTAATGTTTTCCTTTGAAATATACTTTCTTATAATATTAAATAGCTTAGGGCAAGCCTCTCTTACTATGACGCTGCTGAATTTCCCAATTAAATTAAGTTCAAGCCTTAATCACCTAAATTGCTTCAGAAATCCAAGACATTTCTTCTGGCCCAAAATAACTTTTGGTCAAAAGCTCAACAATTTCTTAGCAGCCAGGACTAAAGGAATCCGCTGCTGCACACACAATCATTATTGCTGCTCACTAAATTATGCAAAATTGTACAATTATGTTAATTAATTGACGCAGCCAGCCAGCCACACCCCCCTCCGGCTGCCCCTCGGCCAATTAGCGCCATAAAACGCAGGCCAAGCGATGGCCAGGGATTTTATTTTGGGCTCCCAGGAAGCTCACAAAAAAAAAAAAAGGAATTTATATATACAGTATGAGTGTCACGCCCCCTGACCGCCCAGTCGCTTGTTAACCTTACATAATTAGCAACAAAAATGTTCGTTGTGTTTAGAACAAAAGCGCAGCGCATTGCAGAAATTTCCACAGTTCCTTTCTTCTTTGGGGGCTACCAAATCTGCCAACTGGCTTTATTAATTCCATAATTCAGCAGAGGCAGCAGGAAAAATGGTAGCGGTGAAGGTGAGGAGAAAAGTGGTAGTCCCCTGTCTGGGCTTAATTATTGGAAAATTAATGAAACTGCCATGTTTTCACATTTCCTGTGCTTCTCCGCGTTTCGCTTGATTAATGGTGCTAAATAATAAGAGGAGTTATTGGTTGACTGGGAGATGGGGTTAATGTGGTAAATTTCCTTAAATTTCGTAAAAATATTGTATATCATTTTAGAGACTATTATATATAGCTTGTATTTTACCTTGAGCTATGCTTTACTATAGCTAATAGGGTTTTATGTCCTTTTTTTTTGGCATTTCTATACTAAATGGTTTGCTTTGATTTTTTCAAACCCTTATAGGATAATAGGTATTATTATATTCTTAAAAATAACAATATGCTCATAGATTGTTTTTCAAATTCTGCCAACTGAGGACATATTTAGATTTTAAATTTACAAAGCGTACAAAAACTTTAATGAATATTTACAATAGCTAATAGCTATATATTTAGTATCATACTTATTAAAACTGAAATATTAATGTCACATTTTTATAAGCTCTTACAAATTGTAAAAAGAATAATTTAGGTTTCTCAGAATTACTTGAATATCCTGGGCAAATTATAACAAGTTCTTATAGCTATCATTTAATCCCAAAATATTTATATGACTCCCCTGATATTGTTTAAAATGCTACAATTTCCTGAAATATTACCACAGGTATCTTCTTATTCGATCATATTTCGTGGACGTTTTGTGTGCCAATAAATATATCCATGGTTCATATTTGCCAGCAGGTAGCCCACTTTCATATGCACCTCCAAAAGGTAAATATTTGCACTTGTAAATGACATTCACGTGTGCCAATCTGCATCCTCCCTCTTCGTTGAATATCCCGCCCCTTGTTCCATATATCAATATATATATATTTGGGGTCTTTGTTTTTGTTTTCTTCGTTTCTCCACTTCATGTTTGATCGCAGTGGAATGTCAAGGGGGAACAGGAGTGGGGCTTCTCCTGAACCCCCCGTGATGACATTTTTGCAGAGAAACCCAAACATATTGCGGGTGTTGTGTATATTTCTCATAAATCGGCTTAAAAAGCGGATGTGCAAAGGGAGCCGCAGTGCATTTGTTTTGTGCTCCCCTGAATCAGACGTCATCGTTCCGGCCCCTGCCCCCTGGGGGCTGATACGTTCGCTCTTTGCGTAAGCAATTTCACGCAGCACATAAAGCTTTTCATATTTCCCATTTCGGTCCAACTCGAGGCGAACTCTGCTCCGGCGAGATGTCCGGAGGAGGGTCAGAGCAGCTTGACTTATTTTTAACGTCGTTAGTTACGAGGGAGGCGTTGTAGATGATGAAGGGGTATATGGGATTTCGGAAGAGGACAGTATGTAAAAATAAATTTAAAATTAAATATAACCTACAAAATATCTGAACCAAAAACACAATTAAAGATTTATTAGAGGTTTAGATATAATTTTAAATTACACTTTCCTTAGCCGTTCCTATGCACGATATCCCTCCAGTCCAAGTCCTTTTCCCTAACTGATTTGCACACCCTCTGGCCACTTGTTGTCTGACGGTTGTGTTGCGATGTTCTGCCTGTTGTTGGTGTCAGTGTCAGCTGCTGGGATTTATGAAGTGCAACATGCCAGGACTAAAGATTGAGAGGGAAAAGAATTCAGAGGGAGGAGGATTCATCTGCTGCCAGCAGCCCTGAATCCTAGCGAAGGATGCGTTATTTAGTGGTTCTCAGATAAAGCCTTGGCCCCGTTTCCTGAAATAGCAAGGATTTATATTCAAATCAATGTGAAATGTTTACCTCAAAACGGGCTCAACCCTTTTTTTTCGTTTTAACATAAAAAATATAAGGAATTATCCAACAGAAAAAAAGAAATGGATAATTATGCAAAGCAAAGATTGCGTAATCAGCGTTAATGAGGCACTGAAAAAGGGGAAAGCCCCAAGGAGCTCTTCTTTTTCCGCTGATTTGGCTAATTTAATGCAATTTTCGCCAGCCAATTTGGCTCTTAATAATGACAAACAGTGCTTAATTTCTACTGAAACCTTTTTCTCATGCTCTTCCTTCCCCTTTTCCAGCTGGCAGCAAGTCGCAGGACGATGACGAGGTTCCATTGCCTTCTCAGCTCGACACGGATTTCCGTAACTTCCGCGGCGTCATCGATACGGGCTCGCAAAATCCCTTTCCCCAGCCGAGTCCGTTGGGCTTCGGTCTCGGCTTCTTCGACTCCTTCGATGGTGAGTAGCTGGGACACGGCACATGCTGCGTATGCGTGATATGTGGCATAATCGGCTTGAGCATTTTTAATGATATTTTAATTAAACAATATTGTGGTGTTGCCTACCGAAAAATGCATGCAACGTAATTACATGTCTCGGGTGCATTTAATTTCGTTATTATTATTCAGCTTAACGATGATCGAACGATTGCCACACTGCGTATACTTAATATTGGGTAACTTGTGAGGGGGTAATATGGTTTTTGAGTTCCAATTTGTGGCCTAAAAGTATATATTACACATTTTCTGGGAGTTAAATACAAGAACCCTTCAATTAAATGTACATTTAGCTTATTTAATAATCAAGAAAGTAAATAATTTATATCAAAAGCAAAGTTTACTCAACTATTATCTCAGTGTTTCTTTAAAATAAATAATAAAAGAGCATTGTTAGCTTCGAATTTGACCCGTATTGTTGGCAAAAATGAATTAAATGCATATCCTCTGGGTCAGGCCAATTAGCCAACTGTCCTTTGGGACCTTTTAAACTTTTCCATCTCGGTTTCAGACTACTCCCACGCCTTGCCAGTGAAATGGAAAACAATTTATCAAAATATTATGTCAAGTTCTTGTAGCCAGACAAAGTTTATTTATGCTCCTTGTATTTATTTCTGTATATTTCTATAGAAGTACGAAGAGGAGGTGGCGTCCTTTGGAGTAGGAGTAGGTCAAACCGGTCTGTTGACCATTAAAAGTGAAAAGTTTTGCGCCTCATCTTGCCAATTTCTGCTTAACTAAGACCGTAAGACGCTGCAGATGACGAAGATGAAGCCAAAACTTCATAAATCTTATCCTAATACGTTCGAGTGGGGGCCAGGATAAAAACTTCCCAAAGCCCTGGGCATTGTGTATGCATAAAAGTTGCTTTATTCTCCGTTGTCCTATTTTTACGGGTCTGGGGTTCAACGAGATAACGAAGCGTAGAAAATAGCATATAGACAAATAGAAAGTTGAGTGTTGTGTTTGCCAGCAAAGTTTCTTGTCAGCGAATTATGTTCGTTATAGCCAGAACTGGTCGAGGCAAAAACCATAAAGACCTAAGGCTCTAGGAAATCTGTTAGGTTTTCCTAATGAAAGTCCGAGAAGCCATGAAGATATTTTGATTAATAGAAAAACTTAGAAGGAAGTGGTGTTGAAATGGAAGAAATAGCAAGGCAATATACAAATGTACTGTATGTATGTTACTCAGAATTAAATATGTAGCTCAAAGCAGCAAACTATTTCACGCAGCTATTTAAACGCATTAAAATGCAGTCGGCAAATGGATTGGCGACAAACGACAATCAACAACCGGGCCAAAACAAAGTCCGCGAAAAATTCGGTCAAGAATTTATGACAAGGTTAAAGAGACCAGGGAAAACCCCGAGTGGAAAAGGCCAAGAACCGAGCCAGCGAAACGAAAGTGGGGCTGCAAGCCGGTGCTGCAGATTACAAAAGTGCAGACAAGAAAATGATGAAGACCGGCGCGGCGACACAGAAAACGCTTTTTAGTGCGTTTGCGGATTAGGGATTTTCAAACTGAAAAATACATTAGCATGAGACAACGATGCCGCCGCCGACGACGACGACGATGATGGTATGTCTCTCCCTTGGCAAAGACTCAAGTAAATATAAAAAGGCAAGGAAAATTGCCACGACGAGTCTGGAGTCTAGACCTCGGGCACCTGCTGCAATTCCCACAGGGCACTCGAGATTACTTCTTTAGGTTTTTAAATTTAGAGAGGAAAAAAGGAGATAAAAAACTATAAAGGATTTAAGGATAATGTAAAGAGAAGTAATTATATGTGTTTTATAAATTATTTATTATATGGCATATATTTTAATATATTTCATATTATTATATAATATAGTCACACGAATTTTAAACTATAATTGTCTTAATTAGCTTTCTAATCTATAATTTAATTTGTACAATTTGCAAGACCTTCTCCGCCGTCTGCGCACCCGTGTGCAGTGGCCAGTGATTGGCACTAAATCCTCTGAGGATGGAGCAGCAACTGATGACTCTGATGAGTCCAGCCTTGGCTTTGGCTCTGGTTTCTCACTTGGCTTGCCTTTGGCTCCATTGAATCCCAAGGATGGAAATTCTACTTCTACTGTAAAGGTATGAAAAATAAAGTTTATACTCTGTTTATAACTTGATTATTACGAACAATATAATAATTATTTAATAAAATATTTTTAAATTATTTAAAAGCTTAATTTTCCAAGTTAATAAAAAACGAATTGTCCCCCTTCAGGTTGTGGATGGCCACAAGGTGGAGATCAATGAGACCGTCTACGGCGGCAACAATAGCTTGTTCAAGGTGCGCCTCGTGAACGTAAGACCCCTGGACATTGGCGAGGAGGTGGCTGAGGGTGTGCACACCAATGATGGTGGCTTCCAGCCGGCCAACGAACATTCCACATCCGCTCCTCCGTCCGCCAAGTCCGTGGGAAATGGCGAGTTCGATGACGAGGTGGAGGAGGAAGAACGCCGCGAGCTGGAGAAGCAGCCCAAGGACAATGAGGTCCGCGATGTCGAAGAGTTATCCAAGGTAGAAAAGTAATTTCGAGAGAAAGAGACACAACTTTCTTTGGAAGACATTTAACCAGGAAAAGCTTGGCAAGCGCTCTACTAACCAATAAAAATGAAAACACGAATTGTATATTGCGAACTTTCTATAAACTTGTAACATACCTATATACAGATATTTATAATATTTTTTAAATAAAGTTTTGCATAAAACTAAACAGCAAAATTTGTATATAAATGTACAATATATGAATGCCTGCGTTTTTTACCTTACTAATGCTAATAAAATTAAATCTTAGTGGTGATTTGTTTTTGGTTGTGGTTTGCTTTTAGTTTTTTCTTTTAAATTAACTTCTGTTTGTATAAAGCTTTTGCTTGCTAGTTTCTACATATTTTATTTTTATTTTAAACCTTTTTTTTGATAACGTTTGCTTTTTAATTAAGTTTTGCTAATTTGTCGGGCCAACCGCAATTGTAAATATTTTATTAACACGACAAAATGTTTAATTGTACAATTAGATGATTTTTCCCCGTTTTTATATCAGCATTGCAGTCATGTAATATGCATATTGGTTCATTGGATTTGTGAGTAATTTTATTTTTTTTTGCAATTGCATTGCATCTAAATTAATAATGCAAACAAATTATAGTTTGTGGCCACAAGGAAAAGTTAAAAAAAGGTTTGTAACAAAATATAATGCAAATATATAGATAAGTAAAAAGTGGTAATGTGATGAGAGTGATATATATTTGTGAAACTCTGTAATTGACACATAAATTAATGCAGTGAATCATGACAAAGTTGAAGCTCACTAAGCTGGGAATTAAGTCATTTTTTAGTGGTTTATTAATAAATTTTTTTGTTTTAAAAGGGATATTTAGAGCAAAGGTTTATCTTAATGCGCAGTTTAAATCACAAAGTAGGTTTTTTTTTTATTAGTATAACCCTTTCATATGACCTTTTTTTAGTATGACAAGGAAATATATTACTTTATTGTATTGTTATAAACTCGATTAGTAAAATCTTTGTGAAATTGTGGAATCGTTCTTTTTATTTAGTAATAAAATGATTTACTTAAGTGAAGTAAATAATGCACCTAATCCTATTTAGTTAATTTTTAATTCATCATTATTTTTAGACACTAAAAGTTTTCTCTTTAAAATGACATGTACTTCTTTTTTTTACCACCCACTTCTCCATCATTCCGGGCATCACAAAATACATCCTGCAGCCAGGACCTTCCCTTTGGTCAAAGGGTTCCACAGGTTACCCCGTACATGCATCATACGCGACAGTTTTTCTTGGCGTTTTTGCTGCAAGTCCATTAATTACTTTTAGGCCGTAATAAAAATTAATTTTTATTAAAAGTCATGCGCCCAGCTCGCATAAATCCTCGTCTTGGGCGTGTGCTGGGCGTGGCAGGTGGGGCGGAAAAGGGACGTATTTATGAGAATTTATTGTGGCGAAATCGACGAGTGCCGGTTGGATAAATTTTTTGTTGCTCTCCGCGAGCCGCATAAATCAGCGGGAAATTAATAAATGACCATAAAAAAAAATTGCAATGCAGCGTAAAGCGCCATTATTAACAACTTTAAAGTTGTAAGTGACATGTCAACGTTTAAATACGCAAATTTAAATTTAAATAATGCCAGCGGTGACATTTCTGTACCCGCAACGGAAGCAAAAAGAAATATTAAATGGCGGGGAAAAAAACTATTCGCACAAGTTGCGAATTTCATTCGATTTGTTGTTATATTTCCATTTAAATTTTTTTTTTGCGGTGCTCAACTTTATTTTTCATCTCGCGCGGATATTGAAAGTTGTGGCTTCTGTTTTTGGGGGGTCGGGGGGGTGACTTCTCATGCGTTTATTTGAATTTAATATTCATGGTTATAAATATTAATATACATATATACAAAAACACACCTCCGGAAGGGAGTGTGTGCGATAACTCCTTTGGCAGCTGCATCGAAACATTGAAAAACTGTTGAAGGCTGTTAAACAATTTGGCGATTGAAGCTCTTTGCAAAAACGCATTTGCCATAATGGCAAACACACTGTGGCGGGCAGGCGACTGTGTGCTTTATTAATATTTTCCTATTAAAAAGCGTAAAAATAACCAGACAAATGCACATAATTCACATTCGTGTATGTGTGAGCTTTTGATAACTTTTCACAAATTACTTTGTGCAGTTGCATTTGCATTTCAATTTGAATGCAAGCAGATGGTAGGGAAGAAAAAGGTTGGAAAATTTCCCATTTAAGGGAGAAAGATATTAATAAAATTATGGAAGAAGTAATTCAGCTTCAATTTGGTTTATTAAATACAAGTTTCAAGGAATGTAAATGCAATTTTTAGAAGGTAATAACTATTAGGATGCTGATTGAAAAAGAATATAGCAGAATTAAATAAGATTTGAATAGATTCAGTCTTAGAACTATTTTAAAAAGCATTAAATTAATTTCAACTAAATATTCAAGTAATATTTCCCACAAAATATAACAAATACAGTTTTTACTTGCTTCAATAAATCATTAAAATAATTTGGCGACACCTGGCAGAAACTTATCCATCATCTTAGAGTCAGAATGCCTTTGAATTCTTTAGCTTGAATTTACAAGAAATTCCCAAGAATCTCAAGTCGTGACTCAGTAGCGCCATTCATCTGTAGAATGTGTAGCCCACTGCCTCCGTTTCTTTTCTCCCATTTTCAATTCTTCCGATGACTGAAATCACCTCAAAACACAACAAATGATCTCAAACGGACAGAAATAAATAAATATGCAAAAACTTGGTGTATTAATAATATGAATTTCCTAGAAATTGCTAACGAGCGTAAAACGCAAGTGGACAGAAATCGACGAGGGGGAAGACTTGAACTTGTGACGTCACATAGCCTCTAACAGGAGTGAGTGAGAGGGAATTGGTAAAGGTGAATCATGAGTGCGACACATCAAGTTAAACGCTAATAATGAATGAAGGCATTATGCAAAATAAGACAGAAAGAGACAAAACTCTGAGAGAGGGAATTAACAGTGGCAGTATCAGTAAAATATCTCTGTTAAGTTTTTAAGGTTTGCTCTTCAGGTTTCTTTTTCTCTCCCTTGGACAGCCTCCTAGTTAAGCTGACTCAGCTTGTAGTTCTGTTAAGTTGAACCTCTCTTTCTGTGATTTTTTATAAATGTTATAAAATAGTAAGCTTAATTTAACAGCAGCTCAGTTGAAGATTCGGAGCCGACGCGTAAATTGTGAGTTTCTTTCTATTGTGTGGCGTTTTAAAATAAAAATTCAAATAAACAGCGTTGTATAAATATATTTTAAATAAAAAGATTAATTAATATTGCAAGTTTAAAAAAACAAATTAAAAATATAAGTATTAAAATCGATCGAAAATATGAGTTATGATTAAAATAAAAGTTATTATTGCGTTTTAAGACTTAGTATCAATTATTAATGAAATAGTTGTAGAATAATTATTATTTAAAATTTCTTAAATAATAATTTAAAATAAAACTTATTCTACAATTTTAATTTTTAAAAAATTGAAAATAATTATTTTAAATATTATTTATTTAATACGTGCAAACTTTGCACTCTGACACATTTTTACTTGCATCACAATGAAGAAATTCAAAAAAAATAAAATCAATATTACAACGCATTTTGAATACTAAGAAACTTATTTCAGTATCTCTGTTTGTTTGGGGAATGGAGAATCAATCAATATATTTATTATATGCAATATGGCAGATAAGCGCAATATATACATAAATCGAAAGTTATTGAAGTGTAGATTAATTATATATCTTAAAAATATTCCGCTTCATTGAAAAAAGCTTCATCGAATGAAAAATAACAAGGTTAATTTTGGATATGAACTTCAACCATATAAAATTATTTGATTAATCTTCAATATCAAATTAAATTGGTCATATATATTTTTCGAATGTTTAGTTTTGTGTAATAAAATTGTTTTTTTTTTCTAATATCATCAGTACTAATAACAATGGTTTTGTGATTTCAATCGAACCTAACCTTTCTTTTTAATTATACAACATTTTTAAATAATTAATTTATTAAATTATCAGCATGCTGCTTCTAGCCCAGAATATAAATAACCAACCCTAATTGGCTCCTATTATAAATCACAATAAATTAATTACAAATTTTATTCCATTTATTTCGCACCCACGCACACATTTTGCACCTGCAACTCATACACTTAAACACGCTGCACAGTCTACTACAACCACAACAACCGTAAGATCTACAACAACCAAACTTGCCACCAGATCACCAGCACCTGAAGATTCCGAATCGGAAGCCACAGACATCAGTGAAGATATAGTGGAGACTCTGTCGGTAGAAGAACAAAAGAAGACAATGGATCAACTGCAGGAAATGATGGCAGCCGTCCAAAAGGAAGTGGAAAAGGAGGAGGCATTGGAAGAGGAGCACCAGGAGAAGGAGTCCATGGTGATGATGAAGGAGAAAGAGCGCGAAGAATTCGATTCCTCGGATGACGAAGATGCCGAAACCACAACGCCCGTTGTAATGAGCGAAACCTTCAACGAGGAGTGGGCTGAGTTCGACCAGGATCACGATCAGGATCAGGATCACGAGCTGGACATTGAGGGTGATTTCGAGAACGATCTGAGCAATGATATCGACATCGAGGAGAACTTTGTGCCCGGCGATCTGTCCAACGATATAGCGGTGAACGATCTGGCTGCCGCAAATCCTGATTTTCCCCATAATCCTGATGCCGAGGTGTTTGTTGGTCGACCGACTTTTATTAAAGCCATGCCGATGTTCGAGAAGCTTTCATTATCAGAGCCCTTCTAGTGAGGAACCTTCCCAGGATCCCCTTCTAGTCTAGGCAGTGTCTTTAGATCTAAGTTTTTAGTTGTAAGCCAACGTCATCGAGGATATCTCTGCAGAGATCCCAGGAAATCGGCATTTTCTTTTAATGTACACAATCGTAATGTATCGTATTTATTTCGACAGATGGCGAGTATTAAGCGTGAACAATCCGCTGCATTGGAAATTATTTATTGCTAAAATACATAAATTAAATTATATATAAAAAATTTTTAAAAAATCAATGAATAATTTGTGGGATTTTAAGGAAAATTGTATGGGGCTTTATGCTTTTGTTAACTAATGGGAAACCTATAAAAAAGTTATTCAACAAAGCAAAAAAGGTAATGAAAATTTAACACAAAAATTATTTTAGAAAAAATTGATTTATAATAAAAAGAGGATAAATATTAACTTACTAGTCTTTGAAATATTTTTTACTGCTTAAACACGAGATTATTCAAAGTCATTTTTATATAAATTTATTAATTAACGTTTTTATCAATTAATCTTCATAATTAAGCAGCAGATTGATTCAGCTCTGGATGGGATGCCTTGATTTATTTTTAAATAAAGCAAATTATTAACCCCATTCGCCGAGGGCTTTAAGAGCATCAACCAAAGTGCTGCATAATTTCAGGCTGATCCGTTCTTATTTAAAGTGGAAATTTTCGTTAGTGATTTAAATTGAATATGAACAGAAAATGCTTTATAGGCATTATATGCCTCATTAGTTCTGGGTGCGATTAAAAAACAGCATAGTTAATTATTTTTTTCATTCCGTACTTTGGGGTAATTAATTGTGGTCAACTTATGGTTAACTTAATTGCCTGTTATTCTTTTGTCAAACAAAACCTTGGCTATGAAAGCGTATTAATTGATGAATTATTGGTTGTGTGTTTGAAAAGGCAAGGGCCTGTTGCTTTGGGAAAAAATTATATGGCTATTTTTTTTAGTTAAACAAAAGGTGATATTAAATATATGCAAATAAAATAATAAGGAAAATAATGGTAAGTAGTATTTTTCAGCAGTTTTATATTTACGTCAGTAAATTAGGAGATCCTTCTGAAAAAGAAACTATAACTTAAATAACAATTTATAGGTAAGAAATGATTAAATAAATCCAAATGCCTTGGCGTGTACCTAATTTATTTAAAATATCCCTAACTACATTAATAATTTGAATAGTTTAAAGACTTACAATTTGTTTATTGCGTTTTATTTACGCTTGAATTTGTTGTTGGTTAAATCTCATTGCTGTTTGGGCTGCAAGCCCATTGAATGCATAAGTGGCCAACATATTTGCGCATTGCATCCAAAGTTGCCATCACCATTCATTTATCAGGCGAATAATGGTTGTTAACTGTTAACTGTTTGTGGGCATAAAGCATATCAGTAATTATGGCTCCTGAGCTCTCCATACGCAATTCTTTTGGTGCTTCAAGAGCTCCTCTCCCACCTGTCTGCTTCATGCTTTATTTCCCATCCCAGACAGCCCTTTGTGTGTGTTTGCTTTGGCCGTTGCGATGATTGCAACTTTTCAATTCGTATTTACAAAAGCGAAACAATGCGAGCCATGCAAATGCGGCTATACAGATTTATATGTACCATATGTCTGTGGCCTGCGTGTGTTTAACAAATTTGAGCTGCAAACAAAGCGAAATCCCTCAGACTGGATGTTGCTTTTCATCAACCACTTAAGCCGGAGCTTTGGTCGAACTTTATCGGGCATTAAATAATTAATTGGGATATTTCCCACACCCGGGTGTTTATCTTTTCCAGAGATTGTTTGTCCCACGATGCATTTACTTGATTTTAGTTATCATTAATGGAATTTAATGTACCTTTAATTATTATATTATTATAGTTTACAGAACTATATATATTTTAGTTTTTCTTTAAACTATTCCCTCGTCCGCTGACTTAATTTAAGCTATTAGTTGCGGGTGTTTGCCACAACCACAGAGTTCCAGATGCTTTGAGGTGACAACGTGATATATTCCGCAGGACCTGCTTCTAATGATGCCACATGGTTCGTATTCCCACAAGTACACAGAAAAAGTTAAGGTAAAATAATAAGTATTAATAAATTAATACTAAAAGCACAAATCAATCTATTAATTCATAGTTATACTTTCCTTTGTTTGCATTCATTTTTTTATATTTTATTTATATGTCAGACCTTCCCTAATGGTTTATTTAATTTTATTGCCAGTATATTTGTTTAAATTTTATTTCCAGTGTAGTTTCCCCTGCTTCTCAGTTATAACTAAATACATAGTTTAATTCGTGCCTCGACGCTTTGTTCACGGTTGTTGGTTCCGCTTGTGTTTTTAATTTCGTTATGCTTTTGTTGCCAAATGGAGAAAAGGACGCGGCACCAGCAGGGATCAGGGGCGTTAGGGGGTTAAGGGTGCCAAGCAAACACGGATTTGGCAGAGATTAGCGCTCGGTTCTGGCGGTTTTGTCGGTTTACTTTAGTTTCCGGTTGCCAGAGTTGAAGTTAATTAATTTTCGCCTATTTGATTGTTGGCGTTGCACAATGCGCGTGTTTGGAATGGCTAAGTTCATTCTTTCCACATGATGCTTTATTTTTTAATCAAAGTATATAATATTAAATTAAATATTTAAATTAATAAGGCAAAGAGTCTTATTTCCTTCTCTTCTCTCTCTCCTTCTCAACGCGCTTGAGAATGTCATCCATATTGGTGATTAATTTCTCTAGAATTTCCTCCAGCAGGCTCACGCGATTAGTTAAACTTAAATGGGTGATATATATAAAAAATAGGTGTAAGAAGTAATTAATAATTTTAAATTCATACCGAACTAATTCCTTATTTTCTCCTGGGGGGATTTCCTGGAAGTAACGAGCCCTGTAGGAATAGACATTTTATTAGTCAACGAAAAAGAAAAGGATCTTCAGAGGAATTACTCTGTTGCTGTCATGTTCTTTCGCAACACCTCGGGCTCTTCCTTGGCCTCTTCCTCAACTTCCTCGGCATTGCGCTGGTTGGCTTTGCGCTTTCTGCCGCAGTGAATGATGAAGGAGAGAAATGCCAACGCTTTCTTATAGATATACGTGCCCAACTGGCTGCTTCCATGGGTGATCTCACTCTTCACCGTGTTGTAGGTCTCCATTATAATAGCAAGGAACATGTTCTAGGGAGGGAAAAACATTAATAAGCTCGGGAAGAAGTTAGAAAGAATCAGTAAGACTCACCAACAAAATGAAGAACACAAGCAGAATGTAGGTGAGGAAGTAAATGGGACCCAAGACTCGATTTGCCTGCTCAATGAGATTGTACTGAAAGTCGCCGAGAATCATCCTAATCATGGTCAATATAGAGGTAATGAAATTGCGGAAATCGGGATGTTTGGTGCCAAATAGAAGTAAACCCAACTGGGCATAGGCCAGAAACACAATTCCAAACATAAGACTAAAGCCAGCCAGATCTTTCGAGCACTGTAAATGAACAGATTAAACAGTTGACATTTTGATTAAATTTTTAAGCATTCTACAAACCCTTTTCAGAGTAGTTGTGAACTGCACAAGAGTCTTGTTGAAACTGATGAACTTGAATATTTTGATCCACACAAGAAAGGCCAGAATGGCCATCATGTCCACATAGATGATATTCCAGAAACAGAGCACGTCCAAGCTTTGATAGGTAAACTCCTGCATGGCCCTGTAGGTGGTAGACCTAACCTTCAAACTGTGCCAAATGTTGTACACCAAGGCTAGGTAGCACAACTGAATAAAATATAAAATAATTAATAAATAATAATTAACGAAAAAGGGTAACGCCTTACCAGCAATATAATACAATCGAGCATATTCATTATCGAAAATATGTAGTTTTTGCAGCCAGATTTGCGTATTTCATTTATCTCGTATATGGTGTAGTATATGACCATGATGTACCAGAATATATAGATTACGGACATATATAGATTACGGTCTGTGAAGAAGGAATGCTGCTTCACCGTCTGCATATGGGCTTGGGGAATGACACCGCCCGTGGGCGGAATCTCCGCAATTAATCTGCAATTATTGGAAATATCAAGTAGAGCTCTCATTGATCCTCCGAAACCCACTTGATGCTCTGAAAAATATCCGTATTATCGTTAAACAAATTAAACTCCACCAGACAGAGTCGAGAGCCCCGGTCAAGCCAGTGATTGTTCTTCAAATCGGTGATGATACCCAGGTTTTCATCTTTGACGTAAGTCAAATTAACCACGTAACCCCCGGTACGATAGAACGCCAGCACTGTCCAAATCGGCATAGTGTCCAGGGACGACATGGTCTGGTAAGGTATTCCCTGGAATTCTGTCCTATCCTCGGCTGACCGTGAGTAGGCTGCATAGCAGCTGTTAAAGTACCGGATGAACGCGTCGTTCACATAGCAGCTCTCCTTCCGCACGCGGACTTGTCGGATTCGTGGAGGACCCAGGAGCAGGTTTTCGTACAGAAAGACACGTCCCTGGAAGGAACGGTGATTGCATCTAAAAACCTATAAATTTTGATATTGATTACCTCCAAATGGTGACTACTTGTATTATGTCTAATACTGCTGGTCTTTTGGCGGTGATGTAATCCTGGTTTTGGTACCGGCATCGATCCCCCTTGAAATGGCGCCTCATATTTTAATCCTCGTTTCGTCCTGTCACCCGTCTTTGATTCCTCGCCGGGATCCCAGGAAAAGTCGGAGTTACTTTGCACACGTTTCTTAATTGGAGGTTGATCAGGAGATTCTCTCAGATTTTTAGGTTCTGCATTCGTCGACGAATTGACCTGATCAGTATTCGTCTTATTGTCTTCAGAGCGTCCATCCATCAAGGTCAAGTCGCCGTGGAGTGTTATCAGAAAGTTGTAGACCAAATAGTCCCACCAATCCGGCACGGTGATTTGCTTTTCGAAGTTTACAGTGACCGAGGGAGCAATCACCAGGTCACGGGAGGTGAAGAGCTTCTTCATTGTGTCGTTGAAGTAGAACATGTACGAGTGGCGCACCGATAGAGTTACTGGTATATAAAACATAACATAATTTAGTTATGGCGGTACAGGGAATACAGAAAATATATATGTTCCTCGAGCTCGAAACAACTTACATTAGACAATTCCACTTACCCAGCGATGTTAGGACCAGGAATATAATAAACACGGTGAACTCGATGAGGGCGTCGCGCACCTCCTCTTCGGTGCTGTAAAGGATGCGAGTGGTCTTGACCTTGTTCTGGGTAGAAACCACAGATTCTCGCCGTGCCTGCTGTGACGATGGGTTAGGCGTCTCATTTGTGTTTTTCTTAAAAAGGCGTTGCTTGAGCCCCGTCATGTTGCCACCTCCAGCGGATGTCGATGGTCCTGCCTCCTGAATCGTTATCCGAGGAGAGGCACTTCTAGCATCGCTGGCCATGAGGGCCGGGGACGTAAGGAATGAAGCACGATGGCTCGCCGTGCGGGCTGTCGTCGATGGTCCACTATCTCGAAGTGTTGCTTGTGAAGATACCACAGGATCAGTAGTCTTGGCTGGAGATAGGGATGTTCGACGAGAAGCCTTGACATCGATGCTACTCTGGGCCAAGGACATTGGAAGTGAAACCCGATGGCTAGATCGGGCTGATGTCGTTGGTCCAGTATCTGGAATAGTTGATTGTGAAGATACCACAGGATCGGAAAACTTGACTGGAGATGGGGATGTTCGACGAGAAGCCTTGACATCGGTAGTCGTCTGGGCCGAGGGCATTGGAAGTGAAACCTGATGGCTAGATTGGGGTACCCGGGCCGATGTCGATGGTCCGGTATCTTGAAAAGTGGCTTGTGCAGATGCCACAGGATCAGCAGTCTTGACTGGCGATAATGATAATTGACGAGCAGTTCTGACAGGCGATAATGATGGCCCAGAATCGTGCTTAGTTCTTGCGGGAACATCAGCAGAAGCTCCGTGAAGAGTTACTCTTTGTGGTGTAGCCTTGGTTCCTGTAGCTTTCCCAGCATCCCTTATATGCTGTGCCACCTGGCTGGAGGTGGCAATGGTCGCAGCATCTGGCCTACTTTTCCTTCTGTGCGACGAAGGACCCGAATCGGGAACAACCTTTCCAGGTGAGGTGGCGCGACGGACCCTGCTGGTGGTGGTCGGTGATTCCAATCTGCTTCCTACAACCATAGGTGGAAGGGGAACGACAGCCGCAGTCACGTCTCCAGAAGTCGCGCCCGGAGGAACCTTTGTCCTTTGCCGGCGCGGCGGAGGAGGCACTGGCGGCCCGTCCGGCGGTTTCTCATCTTGACCCTTCTCCCCTTGCCCCTTCTGCGACATTTTCAGTAGATTTTCGATTTTTTTTGCTCGCAAGTTTGTTTCACTACACAAAGCACAGAATATATAAAAGTATTTCCAGCTTCAGAATGAAAAATGTTGTGAACTGACCCCAATGACAGGCACACGTATCTTGAAGTTTAAAGAATGTTTGCTTGGACCCAGGATGAGGTAGAGTAAAGCTGCCTACTTGGCTTTTTTTGTAGCCAAAATGTTGAGAGATCTAAAAATAAAAATACTATTGAATAAAATAAAATTTAAAGAAGTACAACACTAGCATCTTTTTTATTTAACCATTAATTCTAATCGAGCATCAATTTATTCTTGCAGTTTTTTAAATTTATTTTAAACTTCAACAATTTGGCATTAGTCCCGTCCATTGATGCCAACACTGGCCGTTGGTGGCACCTGGAAAAAACCAAGATCCAGACAACAGCTGCACATTCGGCGACGCCGTGCATATGCATATTTCATGCGTTAACGCCAACATTTGAATTGCAACCCAGCAGCCGATTCGTTGCAGGAGGAGAACGTAGGAGGAGTGCCAGCCAGTGCAGGATGCTTTTGATTTATGGCAGTGCCTGTTGGATGGCCCACCTCGGAGCTTTCGGAGCCTCCTCCTGGTCTGCAGCTATCAGCGGCAGTTGAGTTGTCAGTTGGCGCATAAAGAATGCATGTACAATAGCATAAATGTGATAAGATCCCTCTCAACGAGCGAATTCTGGTGTTCCTGCGGAGGACTCCGACTGCCAGGAGGATGAGAGTGACTTTCTTTAAGGCGATTTAACAGCCTTAGGTGGATTTCCTCCTTAAAGGCAGGTAAATAAAGCCTTATAAAAATGGTATTCGTGGGATTTTTAATGTTAAAGCTGAAAGAACTTCAATTTTTACCAGCACAAAATAATAATACATATTCATATATTTTTAAAATATTTAATATTTTATTTGTAAATATGTGAAACCGATTCATTGTCTTCAATTTCTTACACACCGCTCAATAAAATGTTATTTTAAAATACAGACTAAATTGTTTACATTTTAATTTGTTTGACTTTTATTCCATTCCATGACATCAAGTGCAAGTTAAGTACAAAGTTGGTAAAATGTGGGTTTGCTTTGAAATCAAATCGCTGCTAAGTTAGCGTAGAATATAGTTTAAAACTATTAATGACTATATAAAATAGATATGATGTAAGGATGAAGAAGCCATTCCAGAAGATAACATTTTGTGTGACATTGTAAACAGCTTTCCATCGATTTAGCTAAAACTACTAGTTCATTTTTACGATATTTCGCATCTTAGGTGTTCTTTGCAGGTGTTCCTACATGTTTTGATTTATGTTTTATTCATTTAAATTTATTTTAGCTAACCCTTTGAATGTTTCTCACTACGAACGGAATTTCGAATGTTTTTTGTTGGTTTGTATCTATATATTTATTAGCTTAACACTTAACTAAATATTAATTCACTAAATTGTTTCGTTTGTGCAAAATGTAAATTTTCGTCTGCATTTGTTGTGTTCCTTTTTTGTTTCCCCTTTTATTTGCTTGCTTAACTATTTGGCTTTAATAAATACTTTGGCGCCACACACAGGGCAGCTTCAAATTTCTGGATTTAATTTTTGTTTTTCATTTTACTTTTAGGACTTGTTTGCCGACCACGTTGATTAGTTTAGATTAGGAGTTGATGAAAAATGTTTGATGGTTGTGTTTCAGCAAATGTGATTACAACAAGGATGCAACTTTTAAGCTACTTCTTTGGTTAAGGGTTGATTTTGCGGTTCATTATTGTGCACTCGAGAACTTTATTTGTAAGCCTTCTTCTTTTCCACTTGCTTTAGGTTTCTATTCACTTATCAGATACGTTTTTGTAATTGGTCCTTTGGTTTCAGAACATTGCTGCTAACAAAAAGGCACAATTGTTTAGGCTAGTTTCATCCATTGTCTGTTGTGAATTAGTTGTGACTGTGTGCTGGGCCCTTGCCACGCCTCTACGCCTCTTTTTGGGGGCCACCTTAGCAGCTAGGTAGAAGCTAGTACGGTTTGGCCGCATCCTTGGAACGTTTCAGTTGGACCTTCAGACGCTTGGTGCCGATCTGAAAGCCGTGCATCGCCTGGATGGCCGCGTTAGCCGAGTGCGGATTGTCGTAGGAGACGAAGCCGAAGCACTTGGACAGGTTGGTCTGCTTGTCGATGAACACCTTGGCCGACAGGACATTGCCGAAGGGCAGAAATGTCGACGCGAGATCCGTGTCAATGAACTCCTGAGGTAGGTGATAAATAAAGAGGTTGCTGCCATCTGGACCTGGTAGGATAAAATATTATTACAAATTAAGTAATTAAGTAATTTACGCTTAAAAACTCACCCTCGATTTGTTTGCCAGCCACGCCCGCTGCTGCCGCTTGAAGGGCGCTGGCAGTCAGCGGCTGAGCGGCTCCATAGGCGGCGGCTCCATTTGTCAGTCCACTCAGGGAGGGGGTATAGGGGTCGGCGGAACTCGGGGGCCCTACAATTTACAGACAAAACCATCAGTAATATGCACACAAACAATATTAAATTAAATTAAAATGTAGTCTCAAATAATACTAAAATTTGTATTTGTAGTTTTCAAAAGAAACAAATTACCCAAGACACACATACACACACACTCAGAAACAGGACAAAACACACACAGTAGAACATACAGGACCACAGGATACAGAGAAAAATAGAATCAACCGTAAACAAGAACCATATCTGAACAAAAAACGAACCCAAGTTGAGTTAACGCATATGAGATTTCTGACCTTTATTTATTATGATTTTTGGTCATCCTTTTTTTCACACTTTGTGCTCAACCGTTTTATGCCTGCTTTTATCTTGTCTTTTTTTGTTGTGGCCCTCGTCCTTTCATTATTAAATTTTGTACTGTCTTTTATTTTGCTTCTGTATCCTGGGGAAATAAAAGGGGTTAGCCTTTGTTGTTTGGTCTCTCCGCATGGCGCCTGTTTTTTAATTGAGCCAGCAAACATTTTCGTTGCTCCCACTGCTGCTGCTGCTGTGTTTTTTTCATAATCTACTATAAATTTATTACTTTCTTTTAGTTTTCCCTTTGTTTTCTTTGACTGATTTATATAAGCATTTTTTTTATTGCGTTTGCAAAATTGGTGGGTGCATTTTGTATGCCAACATGCAAATTTTAGAAGGAAATTAATTTAATGTCTTGCGGAACCCATAAAAGTTGCTAATTGTAAAGCTAATTGGAATCGTGAATGTGAAAAATGTTTGGGTATTTATTGCCCATTATTTAAATGTGGAATTTAAATGTTAAGTTTCTTGCAATTTTATTGGTATATCAGTTTAAATATATTTTTTAGCTTTAAGCTAATATACAATAAAAGCTTAAATTTCTTTGGTATTTTTTTTTGTTTTAAAATTCCTGCTTTTTTTCCTATATCTAGACATTTAATATACGAGATTTCCTTTCATGTAAATATTAATTCCCGGCCTGCGCCATCCAATCTGAGCTTGAATCTGCGGAATGTTGTGGCAATATATTTTTTCGCTTCTATTTTGTTTTATTAAAAACTCAATTTTTTCCAAAGGCAATCAAGAACGTGTTGTTTGGAATGCCGTTTATTTCCTTTTGTCATAGATTTCATTCCTTTCCGTCTACACCGCGTTGCGTTGGTTTTCAGGAAAACTCATTTTATTTTTATTGACAAAGATGGGCAAACTGTAAAAATGCAAACATAAAAGGGCAAAAAATATTTGGAATTAGAAACGTTCAGACAGAAATTGAAGTTGGTATTGCAGACAGGGATTCTCCAACAACGATGTAAATATACAGACGAAATTAATTAACTATTGAGCTTTGGCATTTTCGGAATATTTTTATATTAGTTTTTATATTTATTTTCGGCAGTTTATTGTGTAAACATTTTTGAAAGAAGTTTGTTGATGAACCAAAAATTTAAATGTAAATTTCTGTACTTGTTTAAGCTGCATAGATATATTAAATATAGATTTATTTAGGTTCTCTGAATATTTTTGTATTATATATTTTAAGCATTGTTAGTTATTTAGGGATAGGGCACGGTTGGGCGCTGTTTTAGGCTCATGCAGGCTGCGTGGAGGCTATATTATCGGAGCTTATTTTGTTTAGAGTTAGTGTGATTAAGTGCCAGAGGTAAAACTCTGTTTGATTACATTACAAAACAATAGAACACATACAAACATTTACAAAGTACACAAAAACACAACCACCCGTACCCGAAACATACATATTGATACACAATGAATAGAAAATAAAGGCAATTACGGTAAGAGTCAGGGGAATATTATTATTTAGCTATTTTTCATAGATGGGGATATTTTCAATTTAAAAACGTATATTATAAATAAATATTTAGAATGCGAATTTTTAAGTAACAATATGGAGATTGTAATTAAATATTCTCGAAAAAAAAATGTATATAAAGCAGGAAGTCTTTTAAAAATCTATTTTTAGAAACTTTTGTGGCGTTTTGAGCAGGATAGCATAACTTTAGTTTTGGGTCTTGGTAATAAGTATCAAAAATGTTCTTTGATTGCATTAAAAGAAGTTTAAAATTTTAAAATAATATCAAGTTGAAGAATATTTTTTTAATACATTTTAGAATTATCTAAGTGGGGGCAAGTACTTTCAAAAAGAAGCATTCCTGTTTTGTTTGAGCTTTAATTATGACTTTGTGATCTACTTACACAGCGCGTTCAGGGTCAGCGTTTGACCTCCGCCCACCTGCTGGGTGGGCGTGGCCATCAGCTGCGACATGTTGAAGGCCGCCGCCGAGGGGGGTGGCTGCTGTTGCTGTTGCTGGGCGGCGGCGTAGGCCAGGCGCTGGTGGTGCAGACTGTTAGTCCCGCTGCTGTTCTGGCTACTCTGGCTGTGATGGGCGATGGTCAGCGGATGGTGGGCGTGGGCGTGGGCATGGGCGTGGGCGGTGGGTGTGGCTAGCAGGGCTACCAGATTCTGCATAGACAGGGATGGAGCGGCGAGCAGTCCAGTGCCAGGAGCATGCCCGGCGGCAGGGATCCCGATGCCGCTGCCGCTGCTGCTGCCGCCGCCGCCGCCGCTGCTGCCTGTGGGTGGTGCGGATGGTGATGGGCCGCCGCCGCCGCCGCCGCCAAGTGGGAGAGGTGCTGCTGCTGCTGCTGCTGCTGCGACGGCAGCCGATAGAGATGCGGCTGCTGCGGATGCGGCGCTCCCGGCGGAGCCACCTGATGGGTGTGACTGAGGCTGTGGCTGTGACTGTGGGTGCTGGCTGTGGTGGGCACTGTTATCCGATGGGTGGTGGAAATTTAGTCCTGAGTTCCATAGTTATTTTTTTGTTTTGGTTTTGTTTTGTACAGTTTTGAGTTGGTTGGTTTTATGGTTTAAGGTTTTGAGTTGGTTGAGTTGGTTGATTGATTGTACATGACCACAGAGTCAATCATAGACATACCAAATAATGTTCAACGAATATTTATATATATAAAAAAACATAGAAGAAAACACACACCCAATTGGATTATTTACATTTACAAAAAATTATAAGAAAAGTAATTTCAATTTAACGTTTTTTTGTTTTTTGTTTTGGTTTGGGTTTCGATTCGATCAATTTTATGTAAATATGTAAACATACAAATTAAAACAAAATAAAAAAGGAGGAAAAATAAACAAAGTGGGGAAAGAGAGGGAAAAAACAAAAACAACATGAAAATGGGTAACATAAAATGAAATAAAAATACAAGTAATTAAACTAGGGAAAATAAAATAAAAAGACTGACTGCATATTTTAATTTAAAACGGAAACAATGTAATATTGTAATATAGTTTTTGAAATCTTTTTGAAAAATCTTTAAAACATGTTGTAAAAAATTCTAATTCAAAGGTAAATCTTGAAGAATAGTACTCAAAAAATAAAAAAGATAAAATAACATAATAAACAGAACAAATATACGAATACATAAAAAATATTAAATAAGAAATAATAAAAACATAAAATGCATTCAATTAAATAAATAAAATTGTAATTAAACGCAACGGGGGATGCAGGATATTAACAAAAAATCATAAATAAATAAAAATCAAACAAACATAAACGCAGAGACATAAAATTCAATTCAATCGAATGCAGTTAGACATAAAGTAAATATATATATAAAATTATGTAAATAAATGGCATTAAATAAATGAATAAATCTAAGAAGAATGCTGGCGGAAGGAAACCGGAAACAGCAAATCGCTCGCTAAGGTTTCCGGTTTCCGTTATGCTTTTCGTAGGCTGCTCTTATGTTGCATACTTGGCGGCGCTGTTAAAATATTGAAAGCATTTTTTTCTACACAAAACAAGAATCCTGTGAACACACACTCGCAGAGAGGCAGGAAGAGAGAGAGAGAACAGGCAGGTGTGTGCATGTGTGTGTGTGTGTGTGTGTGGGAAGAGGAGGTTGGGAGAAAGGAAATAAAAGATGAACAGGGACATTCACATAAGGAGCCGGGCATTGTCTAGCATATTTAAGGAATATTTCTCAAATTGCTTTCTCGCTTTGAATGAGCTGCATTCTATGTGTGTGTGTATATGTAGTTTTGATATCCTTTGCCAACCCCAACCTCCTTTTCCTCCCCTGGCCCCCTTTTTTTTGTGGGCATAATAAAACTTTAAGTGTTCTCACCTGCGGACAACTTCAGGTGCTGGGCTGTTGCCACATTGGAATTGCATTTGTTTACCTGCCAGGTAGCCCCCGGCTATTGGGGCCAAAGCATACTATATCCCTGTGTGTGTGTGTGTTTGTGTGGAGCCCTTCGTTTCAGCCACCTTTGATGGCGCCTTTTGCCCTTGGGGCCTTTGGCAGGACTTATAAAAATTTCAAGTCGGCAAATGGGCTAAAGAAGCACAGAGGAGAAAATGCTAGACAAAGACGTTCCTGGCTGGTGGTTATTCCTTTGCGGACTTACCTCCACTGTCTTTCATAAGTGGGTAAAAATTTTTAAAGATTTTACTATCCTTAAGAGGAATTTTTAGGCCACTATAACATAAGTCTGACTATACGAAATGTATCAACTCTATTAATTTATTTATATAATTTTAAGCTTGTAAAAAGCTTAACAATCAGCGTTTTCCTTTTATCTTTTGCCTTAATAGCTTTGCTCTGAGAAATCTGTTTTCCTGCCATAATTAAATAAGTGTTTTCTGTCAATGCTCAATCCTGAAATTGGTCAAATCAGTCAACGTTTACAGGTCTGCCGCATCCACTTAACGGTCTCATTCAGCACTTAGATACAAAAAAAACGGAGAAAAAAAATATATAAACGAAACGAAGGAGCGCAGAGAACACGTTCCATACATTTGCTGGCCATCAGAGTTCGGAGTCGTCGAGTCCTTTGTGGGCCCCTCCTGGATCTGGCATTTAAAAACGTCATTTGTTATTCAAGTGGCATACGTCGTCGCTCTAAGTTCCCCTAACTGCCCAAGAGCTGCCCTCACTGTCCGTTCGCAGTAACTGCCGTTGGGGTCAGGTTCGGATTGGTGGCTACCTCCTCCTCCTCCACCATTTCATTGCATTGCCTCCGCTTTTGTCACTTTTCCTCAGTACGAATCCCTTCCGCATGCCCTGCTTCTTGATTGAATACGTCTACTATGGGATAAAGTATGGTTTTCTTTTTTTTTTCATTAATTTATATTTAAGAATTTAAGCTAGAATATGAGGAAAATATTGTTTTACTTCTATGGAAAGTAAAGAAGAAATGTAAAATTAATTTTTTTTACTTTTGTTAGTGTATCTTATCTGCCTACAAAGCTCCCCTTTTGGTACCGGATTTTTTGCGCTTTGTGCGATTACATCACGCGCCGCTCAACATTCGGCTGTCTGTGATTCCCCTTTTATTTCATTCTGACCCCTCCACCCACCACTTTCCTTTGTTTGTTCAAGCCCTTGTGCTTGATTTGTTATGCGCAAAATGTCCACGTTTACGGCGAGACTGGTCAGAAAGGGGCGTGCCACGTCGTCGGTCATTCTAATGAAGCGGCGTTGCATATGCAACACGTTTACATCGACGCCCTGTACGTGTGCTGTGACTGTTGGCCAGAAATCTGAGAGACCGTCTGGGCCATCATCATCGTCGTTTTCATCATCATCATCATCCGCGTGGCAGCATCATCGTCGTGTCATCCCGTCATTGTCGTTGTCCACCTTTTAATCCTATTACAATGTTTTTGTTTTATTCATCAGGCTCTCCAGTTGCCGGGCCTGGTTTTCTCCCATCTTTCCCGTAACTTTTCCGGCTTTTCCTCTGTCTCTCTCTTCTCTCCCCCTAGCGCCTGCATTTATGCAGATTTTGTTGCTTAAATTGAAATTAATTATTTGTCAGTTGTTGCTGCTGGAAGAAGGATTTTCCTTTGCCTCGTTTCCCACAGTTTTGTTATTTTTTCCCATTTCGACTAACTCAAATCTGCAGGGTATAAATTAAGTTAGAAGAGAGGAGGAAATGACAGGGTTTTTTCTACTTTTAGATTAATTCTTGTTGACTTATTTAAATGTCAAACAAATGGCAGCTTATGGAACCAAAAAGGAGTGCATGAAATCAACCAGAAATCTGATTAAACCTGCTTTTAAATTTACTTCATACATTTTCTTGGTTAATCACAAAATCTCTCTATATGAAAAGGTTGCAATAATTTGATGGTCATTTAATAAAATTATTACATATGACGTTTCGGAAAACACTTCATATTTTCTAAAAACTGTTGGTAAGGGACAAACCACACACATACACAGATAAAAACCCCGCTTTATATTTTAACAATTACAGGTCATTCAACATTCTCCAAAATCAGTTTTAAACATAATTTTTGGCTATATTCATTCGATGCTAAACACACACATTTGGAATAACTCTTTCGATCCACTGATGAAAGGGAGATCCAAAAAGTTAGGGGTATACGTAAAAATTAAATTAAATGAATTATTTGTTGGGAACATTTTTTGTTTTTGCAATAAAAACACATAAAGAGTGCGCGTTAAAAAAAGGATAAACAGAGAGTAAAAACACACGGAGAAAACAACGAGCAAATGTGTGGAAACAGGGACAGGTAGTATGGATAGTTACGGATAATAGATATATAGATATAGGTATATATAGAGTGGAAGATGCAACGTTGTGGATTTGTTCAGTGTCTGTGACTAAAATCGAAGATTGTAGAATGAAATATATGGATGGGAGAGTATTAATTATAAACTTTCACTTTAAGCACGACTGTCTCATCCATATATTGTATAATCTCAGCTAAGGTTATATCTTCGGGATAATAATCAAGAAGGATCTGACCTATCGGATTAACCTAACTTTAATGCTAATCTCACGGCAGCCACTCACCTGGCATGTAGTGTGCCGGACTCAGTCCGTATCCGTGGAGCTGCTGGTACAGCTGGAACTGAGCCGCCGCCGCTGGATCTGTTCCCAGGTAAGCGGCCGCTGCCGCCGCCGCTGCTGCAGCTCCCTGATGCGGATTACTGGCCAGCAGGGTGGGCGCCAAGGATGCGTTGAGGGCGGCGGATGACGGCACCTGAACGAGAGCCGCTTGGGCCGGTGCTCCTGCCTGCTGCACTGGAGGCACTGCTGCCAGAGCGGCGGCCATCGATGGATTCGGGCGGGCCGCTGAGGGTGTAGTGGCTATCAGGGCCGTGGCCGCATTGGCGGTGGGCGTGGCAGCCGCAGCAGAAGCTCCGCTGGCCGTGGGTCCTGTCAGAGCATTGATGCCGCAGAAAGCATGAAGCTGCTGCATTTTCTTTTGGTCCTTCTCCTTCTGCGTGTCCGCGAACTTGACGACCAACGGGGCCGAACAGCCCTCCATGGTCTGACTTTGGTGGAGAGCCTGGAAGAGTAAAGAGTATCGGGGAATAGAATCGTTATAGAAAGTGTTTAATAATTAATTAATTATACAGTGTAGAAAAAGTTATAGAAAATATTTAATCCAGTGTACCTTTTTATTTATTTCATTATTACAAATCAAGAGTTTTTTATTTGACTTCTTTAATATTTTTAAAATCGCATTAGAGTGGGTGCATTCTGCAATGACTGCACTATCGTATTGCTTTACTTGCTATCGATATATCGTAATCATAATACTAAAACTGAAAGCTAGAGTGACCGTGATGCTTGCTTATTAAATAGTTTTTTGAGGAATATTACTCATACGCAGTGTTGGTGGTTTATTAAATAGTTTTTCAAGCAATATTACTCATACGCAGTGTTATAATTTCTCAGAAAGTATTGTTTTTTGACATGAATGTTTTAATAATAATTTATTATTTTAAGAACCCTTCACCCTAAACATTCATATATATGTATATATATTTTATTTAATATTACAATCCGATTTTTAAAAAATAATAATAATCATACGCATTTCTGAAATTATTTTTAGAGCTTGCATACATGTAATTTTAAAAGTGTTTATTAATTGATAAACATTCATCTCAACCCTTTAAATGTATTTAATATAATATTTTAAAGCCTATAATTTTTTAAATAACAATATTACTTATAATACTGTATTTAATTTCTAAAACACCCTTCCCACGTCTTAAATATTTTTCTTAAGCCATGCCATCCCACTACCCGTTGCATCTCCATCCCGCCATGGCTCGGGAAAACTGTCTTTGGGCTGTGTAACCATGGCGACCTGTTTTAAAACTCGGAAATTTCCCTAATTACTTTGTAGCCAAGAGCAGCAGTGTCGCCGCGATGGCCGGGGAGGGGGCAAAACAATGCGCCGGCCATAAAAGTCGCGCCAGAGCCGCAAGAATTATAGTCAATGTAATTAAAGAGCACTTCTGGTGGCTGCCGCGATACAGGCGGCCCGGGCGACGCGGGGGGGCGTCAAGCGGGGTGTGGCAGGATGCAGGCCAGAGTTGCCAGCGCCGCCACAATTGAGCGGAAGTTTCGGAGCCCAGGTCGCCATAGTCATAGCCATAGTCCCGGCTGAGTTTCAATGATAAAGTCTACATAAACCGGAAAATAAGTAAAGTGGCTTGCCCACCCTCCGCCCCACCCCGCCCCGTTGAACGCCGCGAAACATTCCCCTCATCAGACCGCAGCCTAAATGCCTTTGCTAAATGTTTGGCCTGGTTTTCGTGACGCCGCCTCGATTCTCGCCCCATCTCATCCCCGAACGCCATTCCAGCGGCATTTTGTTTGTTTTCGGGCTTAGCAGAAAGGTGTAAATTAAGTCGCTTAAGCGGACAAATGGCTGTGTGGGTTAAACTATCCAGGAGGAGGCAGGGGGCTTGTCAAATGGGTGGACATGCGGCTGCGGATGCGGCTTAAGTGCGCGTCATTATTCTGATGCTGTAAGCCGTCGAGCGGCTGCCATAAAACTTATCAAAACTGTTTTCGACCTCTAAATAGCTCTGCCGAGTGAGTTTGTGTTTGGAAGTTTGCCTAAGAATCGCTCAAGGAGAAAAGCGCAGGTGGGCAGGGACACTGAAGTTGTGAAAAGTAAATAGACTTAAACTTAGTTTATGATTGATTTAGAAGTTTTTTAAATATAAATACCACTAATATTATTATACTTAAAAGGCAGGCAAAAAGTATTTGGAGTGGAAATGAATTTTAAAAGGTGCCCTTGTGAGAAATGAAATATTTTTTTATGGCATAACCATTTGTTTTATTATTAAAAGTATTAAAATCCACAGTTAGTTTTAGCCTTTCCTGTATTTTATAGAGCTAAGAAATAAACTTATTTAAAAGCTTCCAGTATTTGCTTAAGCTTTTACTTAGAACACCCTTCAAGTCCCTTACTAATCCTCGGTCATTTTTCACAGCTCAGTCTCTACAACTCAGCTAACAAAAAACAAGAAGGGTTAAATGACCCGTTGGCCAAGAGTGAGCACTGGAAACCCAACCGCATTCCGAACTTGGCCTGGACTCAGCGCAAACCACTTGACAAATTAGCGAGACGAATGCGAAAAATAAAATCTGCATGCGTTGAAAAATGCTATCATCATTTGGCCACCCATTTTCCGCCCTTTGTCCGCTTACTCATACTTCTCTTCCTTTCCTTGGCTTTCATTCGGGGTTTTGCAAAGAAAAAGAGACTTAATGGAGGGAGTGGCGAGCGGCGGAGAACAAATTGCTGGGCCATAAACATGGCACATTAATATTAAATGCACTCTGCCAGCAGCTTCAGCACGAGCTTGCCCTGGGTTTAGCCTGGGATATCCTAGGGTTGGTTTTTCTTCGTCCTGGATTGCATTTGATGGCGCTGCATACTTTCAGGCGTCAATAGACTGCAATGACTTTGCATCTCTCGCTTCAGTCGCCTCGATCCAAATCATTTGCTCCTTCTTCTTGGCCTTAACACATCTCTAGTGCCTGGATCCTTGGGATCCTTGGGCCCACACCAATTGCCGGCTTGTGCGTGCCTAGAATCCCGTAATTTGACTTCAAATGCATTAAAATCGCTCGCCCTCACACTTAGATTCCAGTACAGTGATAACTTGTGAGTAATGATCCTGGAATAGTGTTCCTTTAACTTTTTTAAGTAATTTAAATATTAAATAAGAAGGGGTTCTCTTTCCTAAAAAGCTTTCATATTTAACTTAACCTCTGAGGATCAAATAAATATATTTCAAAATGCAACCCACATGAGGCACATTTCTTGGGCAGCATCCTTAGATGACATCACATTCCGTCCAACCCGTAGAGCCTTCCCAAGTATCTGTGTGTTTGCATGGCTGTGTGCATGCATGGCTTTGCAATGGCCGTCCGCCCACAACAACATTCATCTTGCAAAAGGCGACAAATTATGTGCAATATACACAGAAGAGAGCAGAACAGAGACGGCATGTTCGGACGCTTCATGTGGGTGTGTTGTGTGTGTGTTTGGCTGTCGGAAGTTTGTAATTTTGCCTGTTTCCGGCACAAAACTTGCATTAGTGTGGCCTGGCAGTGTGTGTGTGTCTGTGTGTGCTGGATGTTTGCTTAAAAGTGAAAGAGATGGCATGGGAAATGGAGGATCCTGTGGGGTTACTTGGTTGCCAGGATTACTGTTGACTTCTTCCGCTGCCAGAGGCGGCGTCTTGCTTGCGTTTCTGCTTCCTGTTTGCAGTTGCATGCGGTTTCGTTTGTTGTTGTTCTTGTTGCTGTCATTGTGGAATGAAGCTGTGCCCGTGTGGGGGTGCCTCTGCTTGTGTGTACGAAAAATACGTGTTTTATATGCGCGACTCTTGCCGCCACAGCAATTAATCACGGCGACAGTTTTTCCCACACACTCGCTGCAGGAGCCAAGACAATGATGCGCTTAAAGCAGATAATCGGAATTTAAGCTGATCGCATTCTGTTGATCTTTCTTGGAATTTTTTACTCAAGTGCGGGGATTTTTAAGTCATTTTTTTTCCATCAACTTTGAGTTACGAAAACCAGGTATTCAGTAGTGAGAGCCTTTTTGTATTTTTGTATTTGGTGTTATGAATGCATACTAACTAATTAAACCTATTGCTTATTGGATTAATAATTACAAAAGATAACTTCATTGCATAGATTCTATTGCTGGTACATACAAATTTCCCCATGTTACTATCTCTTTGATTTAATCCATTTTTTTCCACTCTCTAATATTAAATATTTAAATATTAAATATAAAACTCACCTTGATCGCCCCAATGGCGTTCTGTTTGGTAGCGAATGTGACGAAGGCGCAGCCCTTGCTCTGGCCTGCCTGATCCCGGAGCACGGTGCACTCCTCGATGGTTCCGTGGCCGGTGAAGAGTTGCCGCACATCGGCCTCGGTATACTTTTTGTTCAGCATGCCGACGAAGAGTTTCCGCTCTGCAAATACATCAGCGGAAAATGCGAAATGAGTGGAATGTTTTCAGTGAATGCTTGCGGAAATAAACATAAAAATAAATACGTATACGACCAGGGGGGGTCGACGACGTAGAGTGGTAAAATTAACATAAATAACAATTGTGGGGAATGTGAAGAGCCGGGTCAAGAGGTCCTGCAACTGCAAAAGCGCGGGCCTTAAAGGCACCAACTTAATGAGTTGCCAATGCAGGCAGGAACTATTATTATGGTCGGTGCGGTACTTCAGTCAGGGCCGTAAAAATGTTGCCCCAACTGAGGCTGCTGACTGATTGACTAACGGACCGAATGACTGACTGACTGAGTGACTGAGTGACTGACGAAAGCTGCAAACGAAATGGTCGCCATAAAAATGGCATTAAAAACCCGAGTAAATGGGTACATATGTGTGCGGCTTAACAGCTTTAAGGCTTATCGTTGGAAAAAGGTGACACTCTAATAATAGTTTTGCTGCTTTCTAGCTAAATTTTAAATTTTAAACAAAGTTAAACAATTTTAAATTAATATATGTTCTAGAAAAGAAATTAATTTTTAAGATTTTTTATGTTTCAGAAGCTTCAGTAGGGGTAGTTCTTTAATTAAGCTACTTTACTTCGTTATTTTTTCCACCTTTCTCTAAATTTTCTATTTAGCATAAGAAATCTTTAATTTTTATAAAATGTAACTTTTAATTTTCTAAAGAAACATTCTTAAGCTATCAGAACCCGCAGCATCACTGACCTGACTTAAAGTCACAACAGGTGAACACATGTTTGGGGGATTTTATTTTATGAACTCATAGCTGGGCGCTTAAATTCGTTAATGAGTTGCCACCGTGCGTGATGGCTTTCCCCGTTTAACGATCGACCAGCGAGTATTTAACCCGAATTGCGGAACACCCGGCGTATGAGTGATATTTTTTTTTGGTTATTTCTGATTTTTTGACTCCCATGTATCGAGCGAGGGAATTGCAATTAATCAGGGGACAACTTTGTAAGCAGCTGGGTCCTGTAAAGTAAAATCCAACTTTAAAATGGCACAATAAATCGCCCTTCGAGTATTCTCTCCCCTTCATATCGAAACGAGAACATTTGTAAGGGAAAAGTTTTGGTGCACGGCAATTGTTATGCTTTATCTCGGTCGGTCCCCATGTGAAACTTTTTGGGGGAGCACACATGCAAAAGACTAAAAACGCAATCGCAACAAATCGAATCAATGCAACAAGAACTGCAACTGGCGAACTGCAGCCATAAGAAGGAGCAACTTTTCATGCTGCAACACTTTCCACATTCCTCTAACTGCCCCACAACTTGCCTTAAAGTTTCCCAGAGACAAAACCCACACACATATGTGCATGTACGCATAAGGGGCGATTCCGAGGCATTCTCCTTAAAACAAACTAAGCGTGCGTTCAAACCACAACTCGATGCCCTAACTAAAGGGGAAGTACGAAAGGGAAATTAAGTTGGAGACAATACAAAATGTTTCAGACAATTTGTAAATATATGAATCAAAATATAGCCATGTTAAAATATGGATTTTTAAATAGATACAATTTTTATACATCGACATCTTCTTTCTTCCCAATTCCCCTCCTTTTTTCCTCATGTAAATTTAGTTCTTAAACACATTTAATTTTTAGGGTACTTGAACTCCAGCATATCAAATTGAGAACACACCCTCTCCAGGGTTCATCGCTTTGGGCAGGGGTGTCGTAAAGTATAAATATAGAAAATTGTGTCGCTGCAAGGGAAGTGATTGGAAATTGTTGCTTTCGCCTGGAGTTGGCACCAGCAGAGACCCCAAACCGAGGCACTCAGAACGCACTCAGCCTGCTTGGGGGTCTTATCTAAGGTGCTTTCCTTTTTTTTTTTTTTTTGAGGGAGCTGTGAGGCGTGGGGTAAGTTTTTTGCACTTCTGTGTGCTAAATACACAGGAAGTTATAGGTCTTTCCCAGCACTCAGGTCCCAGGTCTGTTTGCAATGCGCACCCTCTCTCTCTCTTGGTCCGGCACATGTGGAAAATTTATTTGAGGTTAGTTCAGGTGCGACACAAGAAGTAACATTTTATATATTTATTGTATGGATTTGCCATTTTAAGTTGAAACTTTGCCAGCGAGAAGATACGTCCGTACGAGTGGCACGGGAAAAGGAAAAGGGCTATGACACAAAAGGAGGTTCAAACTTATTGCAAGCACCTGAGTCTCGCTTTATTTTCTCGCCCACTCGAGGAGCTTGTTAAGGACCTCTTTTGTATTTGGCATCGCTGATTGGAAAGTTTTATGCGTACGTGATTTTTCAGCGCTGATAAAAAGCAGCGTGTTGGGGAAAGTCCAGGGCAGCGAACAGAAAAAGCAAACCCACCGAAAATGTAAAAATTCCCAAGTATTCGCTTTTGTTCTCGCAAGTGATGTGCGTTAAATTGGTTTGCAATGGTTGGTGGGATGAAGGAAAGAAGAGAGTGGCCTGCATTTAAGATATTTAAACATAAATCTAGATCTTACTATACATCTTATACATCCTCCTGAAGATTCCAGCCTTAATACAGATCTTCAATCCGATTTTAATGGCGAAAACCCTCTGGTTCATTAAGGGTTATGCCCCATTTGCATTGGCTTCTCGTGGTTGCCATTACGGTGCAATCTCCGCATTAATTCGGCCCTAGGCAGTTTATCATTTTCACCTTTTTTGGCTGGATGGAATCTCATTTAAGTGGAGTCACTGCCACCACAGTTCTCTACACCCGGACTCCCAGCATCCCAGCATCCCAGTGCATCTCTCTGTCATTCCTTTGGGCCATTACAGTTGCAGAAATTGCAATTTCACGACAATTACCACAAATTGGTTTCCTCAACTGGCTGGGCGAACATTTTCGTTTTCGTCCTTCGTCTTTCGTGCGCCTTCCGCCTTACAATTATGCAGGAAAGTTACGCCCACCGCAGCCGAGGGATTTTTCAGCAGCATCATCGGTGGGGGAGCAGGAGTTGGAGGGCAGGTCCTTCCGCTTGTGGCATATGCATTGTAAGTTCATCCTTGGGAGCCAACTCTGCCATATGATGTCGTTAACTGTCTTAAGATTTATATGCACAGTCAAAAGCGGAAACTGCACTTTCCTCCTTGTCCCTTTCCCGCAGGATGTCCTCATATATTTCAGTTCACACTTGAGACATCAACTTTTGTGTCAAGTTGGTTTCTGGCCGCTCCACCCCCGAAAAAGGTTCGGCTCCCGGGCAAAGTTTGTCATGTGCATAATTTACTTTTTCCACACACACAAATTACGCTTCCTCATCTTATCTTATTAGAGACTTTTTCTGTGAAGTCAGCCAGGCATTAGATTGCATTCAATTTGCATTGCAATTTAATTGCTCGCCTCTCGCAAAAATCCTTCGGCAGCTCTTAATTATTTACGCAGTGGTGTTTGTTTGGCATAAACAAATTAAGCGCCTAGTGCGAATGAATGTTTACAAGCTAAGCTGCCAGGAATCCAAGATATATGTATTTATATATGCACCACAAATGATATGCACTTAAGCGTGCCAAGAGAATGGTTAAAGTCAATTGTGGTTCTCCAGGTGTTTGGATACTCTATTTTAACGGGTTGGTCATTGGAATTCTAAAATAAAGTTTATTTATATTTATTTGTGAAAGTAATTATTATTTATAATTAAAAGAGAATGGTTCAGGGGGTTTAGTTAGAATGATTTATTGTCTGGAATATCCGAAAAAAATTATTTTTAAGAAAAGTAAAGATGAATATTCAAAGGACTGTGCAGACTTTGTTCTCTAACATTTAATTTATATTATTTTATAATAGTTATTTTTAAATATATAAAATTATGTGATTTACTCAGTTCTTATTATTTATTTATTTTGAAATGTATACTCCCTCCTTGGAGTTTATTGTGTGCACTTAGGCTAAATGAACATCTACTGAAATCATAACTCTTAGAATTTATTTAAATTTCTCCTCTTCTGCCTCAAGAACTACATAACTTTCCCCATAGCTAATCCTCTCTATATTTTTGTTATATATGTCTAGAGCAAGCCGCAAACAAAAGTCAAACGCATTAAGCAGAACAATTGAAACCATGCAAACGAATGAAGCGCATAAAACTTTGCCACATCGAAAGTTTGGGGGGAAATTCCGCCCCGAGGATTGTCAGCTGAGATTTGCATACATACTCGTTGTATATCGGATGGAGTGGAGCTTGCTACTAATGCGGAGAGCATTAAAACGAGGACGAGCAGTGGCGCAGTAGAAGGATAAATGTTAAACATGCCAGCCAGATTTATACAAAACGACACACACATTCATATCGCACTCCGATTCGGATTCCAATTGGGGGACGAGGGCATTATTCAATGTGCGGCCAGGGGCTACAGAGAAGCTGTAAAGTAATACATATGTAAAGGCAGATGTGAACAAGTTAGCTAATGGCTATGCCGCCCAAACACTGTCAGCGTTTGGAATTATTATTGTTATATTTGATTTGACTGATTTTTAGTTGCATCCTCCTTGGGCTTTTTGGCTCTCTTGTTATTCATTTAAGTTGCTTAGTCACAGGTAGGAGCAGCCCGGTCTTATCGCCAAGCTTGAAATAAATCTTGAATTAATTAAGGCACATTATGTATAAGCAGAGCTTGTCTCGGCCAGAAACTAATCACATTTTAAGCTACTTAGGCAGCAACTCGGCTCGTCGACGTCGTTGTCTATCAGGTTTCAATTAAAATTTTGCATAAAACATTGACAGCGAGTAGGGAAGAGGATACGTGAAGGACTAGGCCTGCAGGATATGCTGCCACCACTGCATCTGCCATCTTCTGCAACCGTTAACGTTTTCAATTATAACATAAACACTCAAATAACGCTGTGCATATTACAATGGAAAGCCAGGGGAAAATCTTGTAGGATACACTGTACGAAATTGTATTTATTTATTTTATTATATGTATAAATAAAACCTCTTTGATCAAGGAAAATGTAATATGTACATATTAAGCAATCAAGTTAAATCATTTTTGTTTTTCCACTGATGTCCTCGCTTCTCCTGTTGTTGTTACTCTGTGTGTACTGTACAGATTAAGCGCTGAGAGCACACAGGCCTGATAAATGAAAATGCCAGGCACACATGTGCAACAGCAACACAGGCTGCAACATCACGGCAGCAATTTGAAGTGCTGCACGGGTTGGAGGCAACTTTTCACATATTTGTATCTGTTTGTGTTGTTAAGTAGTTTGGGCGCTTCCAGCTCGCAGTCTCAGCTGCATAAATATTTATTGCAGAAATTTCATGTGTGCCCGGGAAGGCGCATATTTCCATAGCATACTTTCCAACGAAGAGCGGAGAGAGGCTCTCATAATTAATTTAAAGCCCCGGCAATCAAGTAAAAAAATTGAGTAAAAAAATTGTTGTAAACTGGTGAAATTATGATGCTCATTGCCCGGCTATCAAAATGCACTAAAATGGGAATTACATACATGTACTTCGGGACGCCGGAGTTTATGGCCCGACTGCAGGAAAATTTTTATGTTTTAATTCAATTAAGCTCCCTGCCCTGCTCTGGCCCGGAAAAGAGTGGCAGAAGGAAAACCTCTGTGGGCGACGCATTTAATGTGCACAAATTTTCGACATTTCTTTCCCGCTCTTTGGGGCTCTGCCGCGCGCAACATATTTGCATAATTTCGCAATAATTGACAAGCGGAAAATGGCGATGCGGAAGCGGAAATTAAAATGGAATTTCCAACTAAACTTTTTCCTTTTATTTGCCACAGCAGAGGCCACATAGTGACGCTTTGCCAAATATAATTATGTGCATGTAATTAATTTTTTAAGCAAGAAAAGAAATTTCAGCAGCTAGAAAAAGTGGGGGGTTAATGTGAAATAATGAGGGGAAAATATTTAATATTTTTGCTTCTCTAAAAAATCTTTCAAAAGTATTTCTCCCTGTTAAACTTTGAAAATTTCCATTTCACTACCATTACCAATATAATCCTCTCTCCGCTCTGTGGTTTCCCAGGCCGAAAATACAATTAACCGTCATAAAAGCTAATGCCATTCGCTTTGCCAACCACTGCGACAAATGAACGAAATAATTATATTCGTCCTTTCCCCCAGACCCCGAACCAACCAACAACCGAGTCCAATCCCCTAGGGATTCCCTGCACCATTGCCCCTGACCAATGACTTTGTTGACAGGACCAGGAGCAGGAGATGGAGGATCCCTGGGCACGTTTCGATTAGGTTGCCAACACTTCCGGCCCGCGAGCGCCACAATTTCCGCTGCAGCGTTGACGAAAAAGGGGGGAAAAGCGTAAAATGGGGGGATTCCCCGAAAGATGAAGGGGCTGCAATAGGCAAACTGCCAGCAGTAAAAAGGGGGTCGCTAGGGTTGGGAATTACTGAAGGGGGTGAGCTGCTCATTCATTTGTGTGCTATATGAGCTATACATCGTGTCTTTTGCTCTATTTCATAGGATTTTTACATGGGTACTTTGATAATTTAAAGTATCGAGAAAATAAAAAATTCCTAAGGTTATTGTTTGTTAAGACTTTACAAGTTATTGTAAATGTTTTACGATAATCCTTAAAGTCCCAAAGTTAATATTTGTTACATAAAATAAAAATAATAGAAAGAGCTATTAAAAAAGATCAAATAAAATATAAATTGAACTTTTAAAGAAGAAGAGCTTTTATAAATTATTTCTAATTCATTTTTATTTATTTTAATTTATTACAGATTTATTCAATAATAAGTATTTATCCCTTCTAGTTTTCTCTATTAATTGCTTGGAATATAAACAGTGTCTTAAGGGTATCTAAAATATCGTTGTTTATAAATAGCCCATTTTTTGTTTCAGTTCTGTTTCTTTTTTCATTTTTTTTTGCAGTCACTCGATGACCGCTTCAGCTGCCTTTGTGCTCCTCATTCAATTACCGCTGCCAGCGGCTATTCCTATTCTAATGTTTTCCAACCCATTCTTCCCCCTTTGCATTACCGATGTTCTCAAGTGCTTCACTGGCAACTTGCCCTGAAGATGGAAAATTCTTCTCGCAGGCGGAGGAAAGCGGAGATCGAGCGGAGCTAAAAGTGCAAGGCGTAAGGGGAAATTACTATTCCCCTCAGTCCATAAACATATTTTTTCTAATATTTTCCTATTGCTTCTATATTATTTTTTATGCTAGCATCAACATCTTTCTTCAGTTCTTGGCAAGCGAATCATCCACTTGGAGATTGTTGAAATTGAACTACAAAGAGGTTGCAGTCTCGAGTGGAACATGGAAATGACTTAATGAAAAACCACTTGAGCAATATCAATCAGCCAAATGTACGTCTGCCTTTGGATTTTCCTCTGCTAGTTCTGAATTTTATTTTAGCTTACTAATTGACAACATAATCAAGAATTAAAATATCAGCTAAATGCTAGAGGAACATTTTGTACACAGAAACAAGTGGGTTGGGAATTTTAATAGTGCGTTCTTTGGATTTTATGTAATGAGGAAGATTTTTACTGTACTATATTTAATATTATTTTTGTGGGAAATATATCACTGATTTAAATCACTAAATAGTTTTCTTGCTCTGCATTCTCAAAATTAATACGTGGACCGACCTAAGATAGATACAACATACCAAATATTCTGACAGGTTGAGCTGGTCTGGCTGCATCTACACCTGGATGATTAATTTGAGTCTTGAATTCAAAATTCAAACTGAAATTACGTTTTTTTTGTTGTTCTCCCATTATTTGCAGGTCTGCTCTCGGTCTCCGGCAAACTGGTTCTATGACGCACGTGCTCCGGAGACAATAAACGTTTCTGTTTTCGTGGTTATTGTTTGGGAGGGGGCGTTCGGGCGTTCGGGCGCTCGTAAGATACATTTTGACGTCGTATCTTATGTCACTTTATCTCGCATGCCTTGCTGCACATTTAATCTCGCAGATACTCTGCCCTCCCCGAACTCCCCCAAGGTGTCTCTGCATATTTGCGGCTGCGAGATGTCACGTCAAATGTAATTTTGATTGCCAGTCAGTCAGTCAGTCAGGTAGGCAGTCAGCCTCTCTGGAAGTGCTTCGTTCTCCAACAAGCTGCTCAAATCTTCAGCTCCACACTCATAAAATACACCTCAACTTGTCCCTCGAATGTTCCTTTGAAGTACTTTTTGTTTTTCATATTTTTTTAACTTGCCTCAAAATGCGCTTTGCATAGTAATCAGTTGGGAATCTTTGGCGAAGAGCAGGTGGAGCTAAGGTGATTACATTGGTGATGATTAGAGTGAGGGAGTGTTTGTAATAGGCAGCTTTTCAGCTTAATGCTGAAATAATAATGCTATTGGGCATGGAAATTATGGATTTGTGGTTAGTTTATTGGGAATAAGAAGAAGTTTTAATTGTGCAAACAACTTTTATTAAAGTTTAAAAAAGCCTAGATTCCGAATAAAGTTTGGCTTGCTTTTCAAAGGAATTAATAAATTTTATTTATGATGCCTGCTCGGCAGTATGCAACTCCTCTGTAATTTACCCATTTTCCAGTTGTGAGTTTTGGCCCCATAATTTCGATTCTTGGCCATTCGGCCTGGCCTAGCCATCACTTCATTCTCCGCCACATATTATCAATTTGGGCTTATTGGGATTTCCCCTCGCATACTAGGCTCTCAGACCTAATTAGCTTAAAATTCCTCAAGCGGAATTCACCTTCCAGGTACGCCAGGATCTCACTGCCAAAGAGGCAAGCTCCTGCTCCGGGCAAAAGGATAAGCCTTATGCACTTGTGTTTAAATATGCTTATTCAAAGATACTGATACGCTCGATCGCTCCAATAAATAGGCATTAAATGGAAATTTTGCTGGCAAATTTTCCTATCTCTCGTATTTTCCAGCTGCAAAGTTTGATTACCGATTGTTTTGAGTTTGCATTGGTTTAGGGCTCATGTAAATATATGCAGATGGGAAACTTCGATTTTCAGTGTATCTGTTTGAGTTGTTTCCCAATTGCTTTGCATACACTGAGCTAAAGAGTTTTAGAAGAGAATCAAGAAATTGTTTTTTAATAAAACAAAATATTTTACCATTAACATACTTTAAAATTAAAAGAGAATATTAAATCTACTTAGCAATCTACGCATTTTATGTTTGCTATACGTATTTTTATTATAAACGAAATAAATTATTGTAAAATTAATTCCTAATAGTATTATTTATCAGTTTTCTATTTTCCTTTCAAGCTATTTTAAAGATTTATATATTTTCAATAGAATTTTGTTTACTGTGCACACACATCCGATTCAATTGATTACGTATTCCGCATTGTTGTGTATTTGTCGCGACAGAATTTCATTGGGTTCTTATGGGACGACGCTCAGTCGATCATGGGGACCCATTGAACCAGCCCTCCCTTGGTCTCCCCTCATTGCCTCCTTAACCCCTTGATGGCCCCTCTTAACCCCATTGCTGCCATTGAACTGTAACGCATTCGGCATTGTCTATGCAAAATGGTTGCTGCTGCTGCTGCTCATTCTGCGGTGTTTCAACGAATTCGTCTGTTGTTCAACTTTTTGGTCACTTGTCGATTGTTGATTTTCAGAATGGAGTCGGGGTTTATCCGGGAAAAGATGGAGTGAGTAGTGACGGAACTGGGCGGAGTTAGGCCAATTGTTAAATGGCTTAGAGTTCGCCAGATATTAGCTAGGCAAACCAATTGAGTTGTTTCAGCTAAGGGAGTTACACATGGGGAAAAGGGTATAAAGGATAGGTTTATAATTAAGTTATATTATAGAGGAATGATACCTTTTCTTTAAGAATATAATTCAATATATAATTTCTGGATAAATGTATCTTTAAAATCGATTATTTTCTTAAAGTTAAAGTGTTTATTGTTCAAACTAAAATTATTTTGGGTTCTGATTCCAATTTTTTTGAAGGTATAATTGCCTCTTGTTATTATACTAATATTATTATATATAGCCATATATTTGGGGTCAATATTTACTTATAAATGAATAATATTGGATTTTCCATTCCCCTTAACCTCAAAAAAGCGTTTATTTTATTTCATTTTTCCTTTTTAATTCCCCAAATTAGCTTTTTGTGAGAAATCGTGTTTGGGAAATTGCAGCTTGTGTTCCATACCCCGTATTTCCCTTTCTCCCAAAAAAATTAAGCCCCCCTTTTAACCCATCAATTGTCTGCCGTCTAGCACGGCGCATGACTTGCATATTTATGGGATATATGCGAAATGAATTGTTGACTTTAACTCTACCGTCCGACTTTCGAAGGTGTCCAAAAAGCAGTTGATAAATAAGCAGCTAAAAGGGAGACCAACTAGCAAGAGAAAAAATAATAATAAAACATAACCAAACCGAACAAAAAACTATAAATAAATAAAGTGCATGTATTTGGAAAGCAATTCGATGCAGGCGAGCGACGAACGGAAAATAATAATTTTACGGCGAGATCAAGTGACTGGGGTGAGGAGGGAAGGGGCGGGTACCCAGAAAAAGGGGGGAGGCGTGTAAGCCAAAATGGCTGTCAGTCAAAAGTGAAGTGTAACAGATGTGTGCGAGTGTGTTACATAAGGTTGTGGGTTTCAGAATTTGCGGCAATGCATTATAAATGTGTTTTCTTCACAAACACTAGGGGAAACACTTTGTATAAATCAGGGGATTTATTACTTAATACTATTTACTATTCAATAGTTTAGTTATTACTTATTGTTCCTTATAAAAACTGTTTTAATTATTACCCTTCTTAAATTAATAATAAATATATTGCTCTAGTGGTTGTTATTTAATTATATCTAAAACAGAAAATGTTTTAGATATTCTACTAAGTTTTTTGTTCACATTTTAAAGAGTAAATCTTGTTTAAAATATTTGAATTATAATTCAGAAAACTTTATATTTTATTTATTTTTTATTTTAGTTTTTACCTATTACTTTATTTATTTATTTTCAGTGCATTCCCCTTCTTAACGTGTGCAAATGCGTTAACATAAATGTAACACGTTTCGCTGTGGTAGCAACAACTGCAACAGCCACTATCCACATGTCACGTAGCTTTTGCTTGCCGGCGACAGAATCGAAAACCCCAAGGACCCCAGGAATTCTTGTGACCCAGGAAGCAGTCACATCTCACAGGAGCAGACAGGAAACATCACAGGAAAGAGCGCAGGATGGAGCAGGAGAAGGGAATTGAAATATATTTAAGTCATGGCCATTGTTAGATCTTACAAAACGTTCCAAACTATATACAGCCTACATATGGAAGCTAAAAATATTAACTTCAATTGTTTATATATATTTTTTTTCATTCACTAGTTGATTAAATCTTTGGCATGGGCTTGCTAATTAACGAGTCACGAAACCATAGCTGTTAAAGTTATGCAACCTTAAAACGAACTTGAATTGTTGGATTTTGAGAAGTAGAGAAAGTCATAAAAATAAGCATTATAAAGAATCAAGAGGTCTGAGAAATATATTCAAGAATCATTGGCAGGCTAGACAAAAATAATTTAGATATTCACCTTTAATTTTACTCAAAATTTTATTTTTTATGAGTTAAAAACTTCTCAACCTTCTGCAAACTATGTAAATGCAACGTTCAAATTAAAATATAAGTTAATTCTTAAAAAAAAAAATGAATTAGTATTTTTATTTATTTATAATTAATCAACAGCTTATATAAAAAAACTTTTCGAAACCGAATAAAAACTATACGAAACGGAGAAAAAAACCAATGACTGTTTTCCGCTTTCACAGAGTCCTTTTCTCCCTTTTATTTTGTATCCCCCCTTGTTTGGGGGAGTTCAAAAGTCCCTTGACAAAGCTAAAATTTAATTAGCCGCCCAGCAAGTGGCGTTTGCAAATGAAATTACACAAACACCCGCCGCCCGAACACACTCCCTTTGGGTCCCTCACATTGGTTTAACATTTAGCCACTTGGCGCGAAAAGGAAATAAAATACACGACAATCCAACAAAAGCGGACAAGGGGGACGAAAAAAACAAAACAAAATAAAATAACATAAAAAACAAGGAACGCAACTTGCATCGAAACATGAAACTCCCCGCGTTTTTCATCGTCGTGCTTTCTCCGGAAAATTGCTGTGCTGCACCGTGTTGTGCAGGCGCCCTTAGCCCACCCGCCTGGCTTTGTAATCCTCGCGAGCTTCACAATAAACACGAAAATATAATTTGCAGCGTTTTTGCAGGCAACGCGCTTCCGCTGCCAAAGCGCAGAAACGCAATGAGTTTTAGACAATAGATGCCACAGTGATGGGTCATTAAGGGCAACACGTTGAAGGGGAAGTATATAATAAAATATCATTAAGATTAACAGGTTAGAGGGGGACATATGTTATAAATTATGTTTTAGCTTAAGGAAATTTGTAAGAAAGATATTATGTGGGTCCTGGAGTTTTTATAGAAGTTTTGAGTTCTTTTTGTAGCAGGGATTGATTAACTTTAACGTAATTCTATTTATTTAAAGTAAACGGGTTAGTGTTTTGCATTTTTCATAATTAATATAAAGTTTAGTAATCAACAATAACAATATTTAGACCCTTGTCTTCATTTCTTTATTACTAAAAAATTTCAAGGACTATGATGAGTCATCATATTCTTCACTCGATATTAAAAAAATAGATTTCAGTACCCACATTATCCAAAGAGATTTCCCAAATAGGTAATAAATAACACCCACTAATTAAAGATTTCCCCCATTTGGGTACCCCACTGTACTCGGTACCGAGGGGTTAGCCGTGCAAGTAACACTAATTACCTGGAACTAAATATGGCGCCGGATTCGGTGGCGGCAGCCAATACGTTGCCGTTATCGCCGGATACAACTGATGGCCATTTGTGGTCATGTTTGTGGACATGCCCGCGGACGGGTGGTGCTGGTGGTTGCCGGCGTGGTGGTACTGATGGTGCATGGGCGGCGGTGGCGAGTGCTGCTGCTGGTGATGTGGCGGCGAGGAGTCCGCGGAGGAGGAGCTGCCGGAGCTAAGCTTGTTGCTGTAGCGGACGAGGATGCCATTGTTGTTGTTGCTAATGGGCGGCGGAGATCCTCCTCCACCTCCACCTCCATGAACCTTCGTCAGCAGTGGACGCTGGTCGCCATTTCCAGTTGCATTTCCATTTCCGCTTCCGTTGATACTGTTGTTTAAGGAATTGCTGCTGCATTCCATGATATTGGGATTTTTCATTTTATTTATTGGTCGCTAGTTGGCGCCAACCACACGCGAGAGGAAAAAAATCCTTCGACTGAGAGTCGTATTTTTTTGATTCAGCTAAAACTTGGATTTGTTGGCTTATTGGCCTCCTGGGCTATATTAAAAACGAAAACCAATATTTTATTTGTATTTATTTTAGCACAAGGGCTGCCATTAAAATGCCACAATTATTCACTTGTGCATAATTTGAATTTTATTTGCCGCACACACACATAACACACGCGTTGATATTTCACTATGGTTTTTTAGGACAGCGCCATTTTCGTATATAACTAATTAATTTGCCATATTGTCCGGTGAGTGCAGTTAGCCTTTTTGCAATAACGCAATATTTTTTACGATTTTTATTGGCATTCAGTGTTATTTACTTTCAATTTGTTGCACATCCCCCGTATCGCTAATGGCCCAGACATGACCCCACCGTACAGTCTGTCCATACAGATGGACGATATTTGTTTTTGTCGTTACGATTATTATGGCGATCACATAGCGCAGTTATTTGATTTTGCATTTAATGTCCGCTAAGGAGACCCGCAAAACGATATTAAAATCGGCGAAAAAATCACAACAAATGCATAAAAATATATATTTAATCCATGCAGCTTTCGCTTAAACAATTTTTATTGGCTGTGCCATATTGTTTTTCTGATAGAAATATCATTATGGAAAATGATGAAAAATATAATCTACCCTTACGATATTTTTTTCAGTACATGTAACTGCCTTGGGCAGGCTTTTAGTACGTTAAAATATTTCCAACTTAGCACTAAGCCACTCCCATCAGCTGGGCTTTCTACCTTTCTGTATACATAACACCTGTGCGAAGCTCTAATCAGCTTGAAAAGAGTTTTAAAGAAACGAATGTCTGTGTTTATACAATAAATGAGACACAGACCGAGGGAGAGTGAGAGAACTCAGTGTAAATAATTGGTAACTCGAGTCGCATGTGGGGAGTTTTGAGCTGGAAAACTAAACAAGCCGACAACTGTTCGACACCTAAACATATACGAACAATATGAAATTGTGAAATTTGTAGCTTATTTATCTAGTCGCAACACCAAACAAGCGCTTGACTCTCAAGTTTGGTTTATATTGTTGAGAAATTCCACCTCAAGGTTTCAGATAAAGCTGGCGATTGGGGCTATTTATGGCACAGTATTAGAACGAAGTTTGTAAAACAAATTTTTAATTAGGAATCGTATTGTTCTTATCCAAATAAGACTCGAATAATTTAATTATTATTTTCAGATTCGTATATAAAGAAGTTATTGAAAAGCCTCCATATTTCTGGTCATATCATATCTTCCGCTCTTACTGACTCACTTTAATATTGTTTTCCCAATTTTTAATAAATATATAGTAAAAGAAAAGTCATATTTTAAGAGGAAAATACATGGAAATTCTTCGAGATTCGTCTTCGAATTTCCAATCTGTTTGCATTTCAATAAGTTCATAATTTGCATCCAATAGCTCGAGTGCTTTTTCCCATTTCATGTGAAATTTGAATATTTTTTTGGGAGTACTCGTGTTTTCTAATTTAGCCAGATTTTCCTCTAGCCCCTCCCCCACTCTCTCTTCCCCCTCCACCTGCCTCCATTTGTCTATTTCCAATTTCTTGTGACCCAACTAAAATTGACGTTTGCCAGTCTATTGACAGACTGCCTAAAGAAGACGATGATGATGACGTTGATGGGGGCTGGGACGAGATGATGGTGCTGATGCTGATGTCGGAGCTGATGGCTTCTTGTTTGTACATGGCCAACATATAGACATAAATATGCGTAAATAGACAAGTTTTCCCCGCCGTGCCCTTTCCGTCCCCACCTTCATCTGGGGAATGTAACTCAGAAGAAAGTGCAAATATTGACGAGAGTTTCCATTTTGCAGGTGGCCCGAAGTGGAACAGTTTTCGGTTTTCTGTCAGGCTGAGAGAGTTGCGACATATGCTAAACCAATTGATTCGGTACGCGAACGTCTATAACATTTAGTTTGTATATAATATTTTCTATATGAGCAGCACGTGGGTACATTTTCTGTGACATTTTCGTAATTACTTTGTTAACGCTTCGCTGGGCCCTCGACAAATTTTAAATTGCGGCATAATTTTTCCAAGTGCCCTGCAGTTTCGTATTTGAAAAACATAGTTACCTGTGCTGTTTCTTCTTCCTAACCCACTTTTGAGTAAACTTTGTACACTATCTCTGAGCTGAAAATTAACTTGACAACAAGCTGCTTGGCTCAGGTTGGCTTGGCTCGCAATTATCGCATAAACTTTGCATTTACACTCTGAACTTTGCCTCATGTGGTTACCTTTTTTATGTGTTTGTCGGTGGTTAGTTCGCTGCTGTTGTTATTATTGCTGCTAAATGAAAATATTCAGAGCGTAAAGTTACGCTTTTCCATTATAAGCGAGTCATTCGAAGCATGATAAAATCTAATGTGGAGGTTTCGGTCTCGAAGAATATCGAAAGTGAGTTTGTTATTCGGAAAACAAATACGAAAAGCAGAAGAATTGAGGTTTATTGTTACTCAAGAAGGTAGAATGTTATATAATTATGACCACAAGTGGGTTAATGTAACTTTTTTAATAGGTAAGGAGGGTGATAATTAGCATATTTTCAGGTTTGAATGTGCTTTAATATTCACAAAATTATGTAGAATAAAATATATTCAAGTTTTTATAAGAAGAAACACCTTAAGGAAATTGAAATTAATGATTTTAAGTGGTGAGTTTAGTTAGCATTTATAAACTATTTTTTATCATATATTTATAGTAAATATGTCACCAACATGGTATTTCGGACAAATTGATCTCACAAATCAGCTAAGCTCTGCCTACTTTTCAATTTATTTAAACATTTTTGAGTTCTTTGAAAACTGAATTCTTCTTGACGAGCCGTTGACATTTCGTATTTAATACGACCTGCACTCAGTGTCTTAGTTTTCCTCGTGTGAGGCTCCTCAAAAATGAAAAGCGAAAGAAAATTTGACAACTGACAATTTCCGTTTGTTGACTTCGTTCGCCTTTGAGTGATTATTTACCGAGGGACCATTTTCTCTCCCATTCCAATGATTCATTTTCTTTTCAAAAATCATTATGTGAGTGGAAAATATGGGATTACAATGATCCGAAAACACTTGTTCTCTTGTGGACACTGTGTGGGGATTTTCACTTGCTGGTATTTGCCCAGATGTTGCGGACCCTGGGATATATATAAAGACAGATATATTTTATTCAACTAAATGGGATGCTGAGCTAAGGTCTGAGGGTTGACCTTGCCGGTGAGAGGTTGACGGGGGCGTTGAGGTGACAACGAATGCTGCCGAAGGGGGCAGAGCTCATCGACAGCCGCGGATGAAGGCTATTTATATGGCCCGGCGGCACACCTAGTTCCAAGCTCACACACTCGAGTCACTCGGCCGGAACGCCAATTGGATCGGAAATCGCCTTTTGTCTGTTATATTTGCCAACTTAAATATATGTACCTATATACGATATGTATGTATGGGCTGTGCCGAACCCCAAACCCTTTAACCCCCACCAATTTTTTTTAGAACTTCCCCCCGAGCTGCCCATCATCATCTGTTCTGTATTCACAGCGAATTCAATTATTTTCGATTATTTTCACAGGTAATTAGAGTAAGGCAACAAGTTCATGATATATATGGCAGCAGTAAAATGGCACTATAAGGAAAATGTGTGGAATTGATGCCTAAATTTATTTAAAATATAAATAAGTAACTGACTCCTTAATGAAAAATATAGGATTTTTTAGAGGTCGATTGATTTAAGCTGATTTTCTCATAATAATTACTTTTATATCATTAGTTATTGACCTTTTTAATTAAGTTTATACGGTGCAATTCTTTCTTTTAATTTTTTTAAATAAATACTAGTAAGTGACTTTCTTTTAATAATATTTTGAAACACCTAGACATTTGTTTATTAAAATTCTCTAACTAACCATCACCTTTAGACAGTCCCCACTGTACTTTCTAGTACCTAACCAAACAACGTTCTTATCGTACGTTAATTATTTAAATTCTATGTGCATTTCAAAGCCTCATTTACAAACGTTCGAAACAAAAAAATGCGCTGAATTTGCGTATTCTGTCCGATTTTTCACTGACTGCAAGTCGGCCCCGGGTATCTTTGTATCCGACGAATACCTGGGAATCGATCACACACACACGTCTTTAGCTTTGACACGCGCGTGCGCGTCTTCGTAATTTCCGTCAGCTTTTCCGAACTAGCTCCACAGATCGCTCTTATATTTTCTACCCAACACGTCTCCGATTTGAGAGTATCTGTTAGATACGAGACGGGGGAATTTCGACGATTTGTTCAGGGTTTTTTGATGTATTTTTTCCGCAGTCGATCCGAAAACGCGACTGATGTCTGGGCGATTGAGTGACAAACTGCTGGCGACGCTTATTTTCTCGCTGCCGTTTTTGCGCTTCGTTCTGCGGTTTATTTTACTTGATTTTTGTTGTTTCTGCCATACTCTATAGTTGTAGTTGTATCGCGTATGTACTTTAGCCATTGTGTGCTCAGTACTCGGTACTCAGTTCACGATGAGCCGCATGGCGACGTCAACGGCAACAGAAGCGAATAGTTCGAATACAAATACAAAAAAAAAATATTATCATTATTGCCGTTGCCATTCGGCTTTGTGTCAAAATGGCAATAAGAAACGCGTGCTGGCTTGGGAAATGGGAAAACTATGAGGACTGAATGAATGTTTGAAGTGTACTTCTAGCAAAGGTCGGGGAGGAAAGTAGGATTTTAAATCAAAGGCCAGGTATCTTTGAAATGCAATACAAATCTCGCAAATGTTCCACAGAATAGTGTTTGTTAACAGATACTTCCCCTTATCTACGATCAAATCCGGCTTTCTGAGCCTGGTTTCCCCTTTTCCAGCGGAATCAGCCGTTGCATATGTCACACGTTCAAGTCGTATATATTCTTAAATAATTCCACAAGCACTCATATTCCACTACCTGAAAGAGGCCTTCGACTTGGGGTCTGGGTTTTTGTTTATTTTCGTTTCGTTTCGCATTTCAGCAGCCAGCAGCCAGTCAGTGACAGTCCGTCACATTCACGGCAGTTGTTTAACTTATCAGTTAACAGTTCAGAGCTAAAAGCTGGATCATAATTCAGCAGAAAATTGTAAGCACTTTTGGTCAGCTGACCCTTGTAGAATTATATTTACAATATAAATGTGCAATCAAAGCTTAGAGTGTGTATCTAGAATAGAAGTAGATACGATCTCAGGATATGTATATTGCATGGTGCCACTGCTGGGTGTGTGGACTGCCCTTCTTATCTCTGGTTCGGTGAATGGTAAATTTAATTAAAACCGAATGGAAAACAAAACCAAAACCGAGCCATATGCCGCCGCCGCAACAAGTGATGGTCTGAGGGGGGAAGCGAGGGGCGGCATTATAAAACAATACGCCCCCTAATTACGGAGATACAGATGCAGATACAATGAGAATGGGGGGACGAAACACTTGAAAGAACAGACGCACCAGGCCATTTTCGATAATTGAAAATAATAATTAAAATTCCCTGATTGAAGGGAGGCAGCAACAACAACAGGCAAAGGCAGAAATAATAATAATAAAAGCGGAGAGAAGGATCGCCGGCTGACGTCCACAATTGGAGTGAAAGATGGCCATAAAGGCCGGCACAACTGCAGGGCATACATAATACGATTTGTATCTGTTAGTATGCAAAACGCGTTGCCAGTATCTGCCTTCTCCTTCTGCTCCTCCCTTCTGTTTTTGTTCGTTCTTTTGGGTCATAGAGCCCGTTAGCCGTATTTGTCCATCAGAAGTCATCATGGAATCGGTTGTCACATTCCCCCCATTTCCATAGAATTTAAAACCCCTTCTCGCCCGCTCTGGGCGTGCGTGATTTCTTCAATTAATTGTTGTCTCCGCTGGGCTCGGCTGTCCGCCAAGAACTTCGAACGTTGCACAATGTTGTCGTTCTCGACAGCACTTTTTTTGTATTTCCCATCATTGTCTACACCTAATTGGAGGACCAATGAAGAACTTGCCGGTCCATTGTGTCCATGAAAATATGCATAATTTTAGCAGACCAAAACAATGACAATTGTCTAGGTAGCTGGCAATTCATTCTGTAAATCTGCAAAGGGTTTTGTGCAATGTGCATTGCTTGAGAAATACAGTAAGTGATTGAATGAGGAGTTTATCAATTATGAAAGAAGCGACAAGAAAGAGTCAAGTTGTCTGACTTCGGGAGGCAAAGACTAAATAATTGAGTTTAGCTGAGGAGTTTTATATACCTTCTAAGCTTCCTAAAGCAGTAAAGACTGCATACAATTTAATGCCACTTAAAATTCAAATAAATCTCCGAAATTTAATTGTAAAATCGTTCTAACATATCCTATTGCTATTGCTATAAAATGTCTTTAGAGATAGTGGCAATGCCTTAATTGCTCAATAAATGTCTGACGTACAAAAATTAAAGCATGCTAGAGCTCTTAAGTAGCTAACTGGTTTTGCACTCGCTCGAAATGGCCCATAAAAACGCGTTCCGGAGAGACGCTAAACGCAGGCTAGATCAATCTGCTTTTGGGCCTCATCCCATTGCATCTGTAAGCCAAGTGCGTGTTTCATCTCCCTGGCTTCCCCATTAATCTCTATCCCTATCATTCAGGCTCCATTCAGGCCTCTTGCCATTTTGACTCACAAATCCAGCAATTATTCAAATATTTCAATTACCGCTCGTCAAGCGTAAGAAATGTCTGGTGGCACACACATGAAAAACTGCAGCTGCAAGTGCAACTAGAAAATGCCACTGCGAAAATGCAACGGCCATTGCAACACAGAATGCAACGCACTTTCGACACGCAACCTAGGAAATTTCCCCCGATTTCTGTGGAATTTCCAAAGGCCCGCAGAGTGGATTCAAAGATACAGATATGATAGGAGATTCAAAGCAAAACAAACTGCAAACAAAAACACTAAACAGCTGACTTGACTTATATAAACAGAGCCGGAGAGCAAAAAAAGCTAATTTCTTTGCGCAAAAAATAATAATAATAATGGAAATGAATTGAAAACTGGTTGAGACCGCAGCCGGTTCGCTGGAGAGAGAGAGAGCGAGAAACTATGAAGAGAATCTGGGAGAAGCCGGCGGAGAATGACTCAGGCTGCAAGCCAAGATTATTATTTGTTTAGCCGTTTCGGGTTTTTGCTCCTTTTGCATTTAATTATTCGCTTTGGTTCGTTGTCGTTTTCGTTTCATTTCGTTTTTTTTTTTTTGTTGTTGTCAAATATTGTCGGTGTTTACTTTTTGGCAATTGCCACACGGTATGACAAATCCAATCCAATGAGCTGCGGGAGCTTCTGCTGTTCCTCTGGCATAGGAAATTAGTGTTTTAATGGCATTTATTTTCGTCCCCCGTCGAAATCGAAATTGAAATATGTACGACGTATGCTAGCCCCGATATTTTCCGGATTTCTTTGCGGTAGATTTCCCAAACCTATTAACTTAATGTTGGCTAAATTATGAATTATGTATATGAAAATTCTTGAAAATATCGCTGAGGGATGTTCAAGAGAATGTGGAATTAAATTTATTCTTTGGTCATTCTTATTTAGAAAATGTTGAGTATTTTGAAATATCTGTAGCGGCCAGTTTGCAATATTTTCTTTATTAAGCAGCCTTCTAAAATATTTTAATTAGGAAGCATATATTTTTATGAATTCTTAAAAAGTTCTTCACGGATTTTAGATACATTATTGTTTATGAAAAGAGTTTTCATGATTACTTTTAAGTTACTCTTGTAACTCATAAATTTAACTATGAAATTAAGTATTTATGAAATGTTTTTAATCACTTATTTAGACCACTTTTAAGATGCCATTATGAAGTGTCATAATTCAGCATATTGCTTTTGATTTCTTGCAACCAATTGCATTTATTATTAACAATTTGTTGCCACACTACACACAGTTGTCAGTTTCGAAATCGTTTTCCTAATTACTGAATCAACCACGATTAAGTCAGATGGAGGGAATTATTTCAATCAATTGGCTGGGCGAATAGTTTATCAATATCGTGAAGTTCGAGAGGCACACTGCGTGGCGGCCAACGGTTTCGTTTTTCAATTAAGGCAACGTAGATTTATTTAATTTAAAGAATTTCATTTATATCGTTTAGGGGGAGACCAACCACGATACGAGCTACACACAGATACGGATACGTGCCGCGACTGAGTGACAACTGGCGACAACTACAGCACGTATCTAGCGGATACTGGTGCGCGACTAACGAATAGCGAATAACGATCGACAATCTATAGTGCGATCAACGATCCACGATCCACGATCGACCGGCTGACTGAAGAGAGTCCCGCGTGAAGACTGAACGGCAAAGTCAAAAGCCCGCGGGCACTTCGCCCCGCCGATCAATTGCGCTGCACTTTTGAAATTATTTCAAAGCTGGCAACGTCGTGGCGGCACTTGCCGGCTCTCTCTCTTGCCCTAGCTCTCTCTCTTTCCTAAGTGATCTCCCCCTCTCTCTCACTCGCGCTCTCTGGCTGGTGGAACAGCTGTTCCGGACACTTGTGGCTCGCTCGCCAGAAAGCTAATTAGCCATGCTCGTTGCCTGCCTTTAGATGTTTGTTTATTTATGTTTGCTTGGCGGAGTCATCATCGGTTGACACTATATTTGAGCTCTCTCTCTCTCTCGCTCAGTCGCTACCCTCTCGCTCTTTGAGGGTATGGCTCTCTCTTTCGGCTTAGTGCCGGGTTGACTCAGCGATTTTCCTGTTCGTGGAGCACATTTCTATACGATTGAAACGTGCATTTACAATGATTGATTGAATTTCACCTATATGGGGAATTAGGGAAATTCTAAAAATAATATTAATCGATGTTAAATAATTTTGTAAATATTTTATTTCGTATCTCTTAATAATCTGAATATAATATTGAAACAGTTTTTTCAAAATCGAACATAGAATACTCCTCTTGGAAGCTTCTGTTTACATTAAAGTTAGCCTTAATGACCACAACTTTACCAGTTCATAAATCAAACAACTAAATTTAAAAGTTTATTGCTGCGGCTGCAATGACACTACATAAATCACTGGGCATTTAGCTCCTTCTCACGTCTCACTAAACAAGCTGCCCCTCATGTATGTATGTAACACCGCCCCTCCGTCCGTCTCCCGTTCACACGCCTCATGTGCAACCCATCCCAGGTTCGAGATCTTCTAACACATTTAATGCCAAGTCAAAGTTGTGTGTGCTCACTTGACAAGATCGCGACGACCTAAAAGGTTTCGAGACGCGAGCAATTAACATCTGAGCTACAAAAAACGAGCCATCGCAGATACAGATACAAAGTATCTGTTGCGTTGAGTGTATCCATATCTATATCTAGCTGGCTAAGCGAGCGATCACGTCAAGCACACAGCAGAAAAAGAATGTATGTCTTAAATGTATTTAAGGAAGTTCTACTACAAAATAGATATCGGATATTATCATCTTTCATCAATCTTTTAATCTGACATTTTTCTTTCTGTGCAGGCTTCAAGAAAATCAATTGAGCAACGGTCTTTGGAAGCCTCGCTGAACTCGCCGAACATAGAAAAGCGCTTTGTTTTCGCTGGCCAGGCCCGCAGAACGTTTTATAATTGAATCGAAAAGTGTGCTAATGCGACCAGCAAGCGCGTATCTGAGTATCTGGCAGATACCGGGTCACTCACAACTGCGGGCTGAAAATTGCAAACATGAAAATGCATTCTCAGATCTGAAGATAATACCGCCAGAGGAACGTTCATTTAAATTCCCAACTCCCCAAGAATCTCACGGATGCTTAAGTGACGGAAAATATATTAATTATCTTGTCATTGTAGGAGACATGAAAAAGTTTTTTGTTTATTTAATGTGTGTCAATTTTAATTACAATACGCTTATGGAAAAAAAACTGCATACATTTAATGACTACGTTTCTTTTATTACCAAACAAATTCAAGCTTTAATTTATTAGCTTTTCTTTGTTTGCTAAGCCTACACATAATTTATTTAATTAATTTTCTCTCCTATTCTTAAAGTCAAGCTGTGTTTTGAAATTGATTCGGCGCTGTCAGCGACTGACAATTCGCAAATTAATAAACCCATTAATTTGAAAGCCAACAGGCGTAAAAATAAAATGGTGTGTTCATAAATAAATTCGTACGTACAAACGTATATATCTATATCTAGTTGCATTTCGCTCGCAACTCATTAATTTGGGATGATTTCGGACGACAGAGAGGGCAACAATCGATGGATGGCAGCAGAAAGAGACGGATGCCAGGGGAGGCAGCAAAAATACGTCCTCAACCGAGAACGGAGCAACTAAGCCAAGCCAAAAGGGCAGGCTAAAAAGGCGGACAGCAACAACGTCTACGACAAGCGGCAGCTAAAAGTATTTAGAATTTCTGGCATTTTGTCAAGTGTCGCCAAAACATTTCGCACAAAACACGCACGTGGAAGGGAGACGGGGCTAAGATATAGAGCGTGCGACAGAGATAGCATAAAAGGGGCGGTGGGCGCCGAGTGTTGTCTTTGTGTGTACTAAGGCGATTTTTGCACTTGTTGCATTTGCAAAATTTGTGTGGCATTTGAAAATGTTTGGCATTTGTTTTTTGCCCAAATACTCTATCCTAAACGGGTGCCCAGACTTGGAATTTCAAATCAAAAGTTTGCCTATAAAAATATATTTTTAATTTTAAATAAAAATTAATTTTGAACAAAACCAAAATATTTATAAAATTATTTTCCAGGCAAGAAATATTATATAAATTTTTAATAATACTTTTTAAATTTACAACTTCCAGTAATTATAATTTTACATTAAGAAGGACTAAAAAAGGCTACGTATTAATATTTATAAGATTTTTACTACCCCTTAATGTGTAAGAGCATTTAGTATTCCATATTTAAAATATAAATAATTTTCCCTGTTGAATATTTTGTGGCTTCCCTTTCGGCAATTAATTTTCTGATAAACTGAGGCGAAATCACAAATGAGTGCATTTTGACAACACTTTGACATTCGGACACTGTCCGCACAAATTGAACAGCGGAACAGTTCTGGCTGCAAAGCACACACCTCATTCATTTGGATTTTAGGTGGCGTTATTTGTTAATATCCTCGTTTAATAAATCTACGAAACCTAAACGCAAACCGACTGATGCGTTGAGAACTGAGAGCGAGAGGCTCGCTCAGATGGGTGCCAATTTTTGGTTAATTTACCATAAAATTTCGCTGTTACGTATTTTTAATTTTGTGATTTATTTTTGTCACGCGTACACTCACACACTTGACGCAATCGAAGAAAACCCCAACAAAAATACAGCGAAGAGGTAATTCTGAAATGGTTTTTGGATCAGCCGGTTAAAATAAAATGTTTTCATTGGAATATAGAATTTACTAAAATACTTTGCTTAATTTTTTGTGCCTAGAGACTTTCGATAATCATTTGGCTTTTGTTGATAAAAACACCTATTTTAAAATGTATTAGAAAAAGCTGAATTTTAAGTCATTTATGCACAAAATAGTAGAATAATATTATTATAATTAATTTATAATACTTATGATATTATCCACACTTTCTGCCATCTCTAACCTAAGGTAGTTGGCCCCTTGAGCCACTTGTACACAATAGGGGAAAACCAAGGAAAGCAATTATGTAGGGGGAAAAAGGGAATACACAAAAGAGAACAACAATCGATGGACATCGATGTAAATGCGAACGATGCCCTAAACATTTCCGCTGCACTCGTGTCAGTTCAAAGACAACAAGAAATGCCTGCAGTCCCTCACACACACGCTGGCATGAAACGGAAGCGGAAACGCAGGGCATAAGTGGAGTGCAAGAAGGAGACAGAAGAAGGACATGCAGGGCAATCGCTTTCCGATTTCTGCGATAGGCAAAAGGCACAATAACGATTTTCCGATTTGTGTTGCGCAGTGAAAAGGAGGACTAAGCTAAGACGTGAGTTGTCATTGTGTTTGAAATCGCTGAAGTCTTAAATTAATTTGAATTTAAAGTTGAAATTTAATACTATTTCTTAATTAATAAATATAAAATAGGTATTATAAAGGTAACTATGTATAAATATAGAATTATAAATTATCCTTTTAATCTTTAAGAAATTTTTCAGAAATGTTACAAGACTAATAGCATTTGTTTCTCCAGCATCCCTTCAAGTTTTGAGCTTAAATCTCGTTGCTTCCGAGAGTAATATTTCATTGCCACTCATTTTTCTTTTTGTTGAAACTCGTTGCCCGAACGACTTCAATGGTTTTTCCCTGTTCTTTTCAGCACATATCCTAATCGATTTATTGGTCTCACACAATCCAACTAATACCCGGACTGTAGCCAGTTAGTCGTCCCCTTTCTGCTCCACCACTCTTCTTTTCCATCTCTTGTTTTTTCACTCGTCCTGTCAGTTTGAGCATTATTCATTTTCATTGCCGCATTCCCTGTTCGAACCTCGAATTCTTTTGCCTGCTTTGTTTTGTGTAATCAAATACAGACACTACACCCCCTCATCTCCTTGATGCCAGCTTGTGATTAAGCCCGAAGGCTCGCACTCACATACACTGCAGGAAAAAAGCGGGAACAGGCAATCAACTGCCAGAAGAAAGAGACAGACAGGAGCAGGAGCCAAGGGCCAATATGCTCTAAAAGGATACACGAGTATCTAAAGAGAGAAACTTACCATTTCTGTTCTCACTATCCGCCGGCTTCATCTGAATGGGATGGTGCATCTGTCAAAGAGAAAAAGAGGAAACAAATACAGAAGAGTTAAAAAATGGCTAATAAGTTGGGGATAAGTGATTGGAGAGCCCAGTCCTTGGAGTAGAAAATGGTTAGGTGTAGTTTTTGAGTTGCAGAGTTCCCAAAGTATCAGAGATTTAATTAGCAAATTAAAAGAAATTCATTTAGAAAATATTTCTGTTGCTAATTATCGAAGCATTGTTTGGTATTTAAATCAAAATCCTTTGTTATATTATTATATTCAAGAATTACCGTAAGAAACTTTATAGATTTTGTTTGTATATTTATCAAACCATTAAACCAACCTTCTATGACTCCTTGTCGAACATTGATTTCATTAGTTTATTGAAGTGGTTGGTGTTCGATCTCTTTAGATTTGATTTTGGCTCATTTGAACGGCAAATGTAAAGTGCTAATGAAACAGCCTTCGAAAAGGACCCAAAGATAAATGAAACAAAAAGGAGGAGGTGGAGCCGGAGGAGAACCCATTTCATTAACGCCGCCATTAGCACTTGAAAAATGCAATTCAATGCGATGCTTTTAACAAGTTTCCCATTTATTTTACATTCGTTGGGCCAACCGATAAGGTTCCTGGGTCCTTTGGTCCTTGGCTCTGTCAGGCAGGGGCCATTACTTTGATTTCAATTAACTTTTCATTCAAACGGTTCGAGCAGCGGAAATGATAATAATAATACTTACAACGATATTAGAAAATGGAGCTTCAATTGCAAGAAACTTTTTCCTTGTTCGTTTTTTTTTATTTTGCTTTTGCATTGGCAGGCCGGGTTGTGGGTGAGGACCCCTGAACTCCGGACTCTGAATGAGTGAATGATGTTCAGCAAATTGAAATGAAATGCTTACGGGTTGAGGCCGACCATTCCCACGTCCCCCTTTCAACCCGAAACCGGACAGAACCGGGGAATAGAAGTCAAAAGGCTTTTGCACAAATTACGAGAGAATGTCACCGCCTCTGGTACTTGGTCCTCGGTCCTTGTCCAGCCTCAGATCTACCCCCCTCATTGTTGCGCCATTTTGCAGCTCTATTATTCAAAATTGACAGTTGAATGAGTAAAATGGCCGTCTGCCTTTTCTGGCATTTCATTTAACTGAACTGTCTGTCTGTTCTCGCCGAGGAGGACTATCAGGACTAGTGTGGACCTGGGCAAGTGTCTGTGTCGTGTTTGGTTTAGTCGAGTTCCGTCTGTGTTACCCTTTTCAATTTAATGGCATCGAGGCCTTAATGCGATTTGTAGAAACCAACTATTTTGTCCCTTTCTGATTGACAATTAGCTGTCACAATATTATGGTTAGTTTTTGGGTTAGCCTCGACAAGAAAAAGGCGAAATAGTAGAAAAATATTTATCTTTATATCGGTTTTACAGCACTGAACAAAAATATCAATATAAGTCTTGCAATTAATATCTGTATTGAATCTCTTTCAAAGTAGCAGTTAGAACTATTTGATTAGCATTTTAAGATTTTAATTTCATTGACCTTGAGAAATTTAAAAAAGCTATTATTTTACCTAGTTGAAATGGTACATAATATTAATTTTATATATTTTTTTTAAATACAATTTAAAGGGTCTCTTTGAAAACTAAATAAACCTTTATGAATGTCAAAGTATTAAATCATTTAAAGAGAAAATATTATTAAGTCCTATTAGTTTGCTTGTATTTTTTTAATATTGTATGTTTTATTTTAATTCACATAATATTTAATCTGTATTTACAAAATTTAATTTTAAAAATTAAATTTAAGTATAAAACGCCTTTAATTTCCGCTTGGTAAAATACATTTTTCATGACATACTTTCAGGCTCGCCACTTAAGTCTGCCATCTCTCTCTCACTTTCCATCTCTCTCCCTCCATTTCCCTTGGACGGCAACTGTGTCTTTTCACACGTGTCAAAAAATAAAAGGAAAGAAAATGGACACCGGCAGGACACTTAATACCCACACACACACACTCACATGGCCAGCAGTGGGCAGGCAGTTCAAAACAAAATATTTATTGTGGCCGAGCTTTTCCTCTCTCCATGTGCGAGTGTGGGGAAATGCGGACATTTTAACGTCTGTTTACCTATCGATTATTTCAGGTAAATTAAGTAGCTTCGGAGCTGACGAGGACCTCGATGTGGCTGTCGCCATCGATGTACGACGTCCGGCGTCCAACGTCCAACGTCCGATGTCCCTTCTGCTCAGGGCAGCCTGCCAAATGCATTAAAGGATCAGACACGCTCACACCCACATAGCACGCATACCTGGACATTCAGGCAGGCACTTACTTACACAAACAAAGATCCGCCTCACACTCACACACACAAACTATGGGAGTTGGGGGCCATGTGGTCATTATTTTGACAATTACACACGTGGCGCCATTTGACCAGGCTCCAGTTTCCACTGGTGTGTGTGTGTGCCAATGTGTGTGAACTGCCTTCCGCCCCCTAAATGGGTGTGCGAGTCGGGCAGGGTCCGTGTTTTAGTGGCAGCCAAACGTTCCTATATGGATTTTCCATTAACGATTTGAATATGTAAATCATGGACGGCCGAGTGCCAACAGTGGTTTCGAATTTGAATTTATTTGATTAATGTGTACTTTAATAATTTTTAGTCAAGGGGTTTTCAGTTCCTTATTTTGTTTGTTTTATTAACCAAAATATAATATAGTTATTTTATTAAACTAAAAACTTGTGTTTTTAGGAAGAAAATTAAAGTTGTCTAAAAGTATTTTAAGACCTCTCTGTTATTAACAAATATAATTGGTTTTTCTTTAAAATTTCTTTTTCTTTTAAATATAGACTTTGTATCACTGTGCAGGGTCATAACCAGTGGATATAGCCACCCGGTGGTATCCCTTTCTGGATCGAAGCCTCTCTCTCTCTCTCTCTGCCCCTTTGGAATCTTAGTCTGTTTGCTTGTGCGTGGAACGCTTCATTTAATACGTTAACAATGAGATTGTCCTCAATAATTGAATCCACTAATTGACTGATGATTACATTTTGTGTTGGCCCTACAACAACAGGCCGGGATCCGTCGCAGGACCCTCCTGCAGGACACCCAATCCTCACTCCTCCCTCCCCGCCCCGAAAAATCATGCATGGAAAGTATGTCATCGATCGATCGGGGGTCGCAAGCGGTTGACTTTCTCAAGCTGTATTATTCAAAAGGGCGTACAAACAGTTACTACACTTGCTATAAATGCATATGTGTGAGTATACACACACACACACACAGCACGCACACACACGCACATACATACGCAAAAATACGAAAAGAAACGCACACATACACGGACATAGAGAACAGGAAAAAAACGGGCAGAACTCAAAAGCTACATAGATGAGATAGGGATGAGATATTGGGGAGTATAAGTGTGTCGGTGTGACTGTGTGTGTGGGGGTGGGGGTGGGAGTGGGGGTGTTGAGAGGTCAATGTAGGGGAGGTACTTACCCCGTCCAAGGTCTTGATGTTGTGCAACGCATCCTGGGCGCGCAGGGCGGCCTTTCTTGTATAGTAGGTGACAAAACAGCACCCTGCAAACGAAATGAAACAATCGAATACAAATCGAATACAAATCAAACGAATCGATAGACAGTTGCAGACAAGAACATATGATACAGAACGAACGTACTAAATATTATATATATGTATATATTCAGGGAAGCCATTAAAAATTAGCTAAGGATTTGAAATCTCCAGAAAGAGTGCCTAAAAGTATGCTATGATTTGTAATAAGAATATTTTTAGGCACTTTTACAGGCAATTCAAACTCATTTTATTTTTCTGTGGCACCCCTGCTAGATTTATCAGATGCATTAACTCATTATATACTGGGGACCATTACAAAGTTATGCTCTTATTGAATTTACTATATTTTAGAGTATATCTTATCATGCATCTGGGACAGCTTGATCGAGGCTTAACGCTAAATATATATATATGTATATTATTTAAAAATATAATCTATATGCTATAAGGCTTGGCATGCGGACTTTATTTTTTGGACACGGGACGAGCGCTTCATGCAAGCCATGCAAAAAATGAGACATGAACAAAATATAATGGGGGACTACGATAATGGGGGCTAGAGGTCAGGGATATACATATGAAAGTTTCTTTTAATATTGTTTAATTACAGAATCCCCCATTTAAAGAATTTAAGTATATTATAGCAAGGTTGAAATTAATTATCAACTTAAATAATATACTTTCTTAACTCTTACTTCGGTTTTCAAACTATCAAAGAATAAATCAAACCTTTTAGTGTATATATTCACCTATTTTTTAAGCAGCCAGCTCCTCCCCTCTATCCATTAATTTATTTCTATTGGATTACTTATTGAACTTCCGCTTCCGGAAAGTTGTTGCCTTAACCCTGCGACCTGCACCCATCTAAGCTATCCACAGGTCCATTACGCAGATTAAATTATAATCCACCTCCGACATGGCAGCCCACAACCGCACTCCTGGCGGCTATCATCGTGTTAGCCTTGTGCTCGAACACCTTGCTCCAAGGATTAATATACATCTACCCATACGCAACCCCGTCCAGAGTCTGGACCATAAATATGCATAATGGAATTTACCTTTTCGCTGGGGAGGAAAGTTTGCAAGCAAATGCGCATATTATTCTAATACAGGCGAAATTAACCGGAGAAACATGCTCATGTGCTCCTGCACTCGAGTGGGGGAAGTTTTTCCCGTTTATACACGCACAATTATGGCCAATTACCCCGGCCAGAGCCAAAACTTTGGCAAACACCTGGACTGTGAGGTAGCAAGTTGTAACGTTGATGCGTTTGCCCCGCCATCAGCATAATCATATTACTTGATGCTCAGCCCGGGGACGCAATTGATGGACATTGTAAAATTTGATTGAACCGCCGGCTAATCCGAACATTTGTATGTATGCCCACGGAACGGTATGTTGCACTCACCTCGGCTAATCGATGTGACCTTGTCCCGCAGGACATTCAGCGTGTGAACGGGTCCAAACTGCTCGAACATCTGGCGGAGACGCGGCTCATCCCAGGTCTTGGGTATTTGGCCCACAAACATCTTGATGTTGTCCGCATCCGGCTGATCCTTGCTGGGATCCGGACTGTTGGTCTCCATGGCCACCAGCTCGGATTTGATGGAGAGCTCGTCCATGGGACTGTGGTCACTGCAATGGGATTTACAATTTATATAATAATGTTTAAAAATTATATAAAAAAGTTTATGCATAAGTAAATGCCTGTTTTTATTTAAAAAAGAAAATGTTAGATAGAAATAAGAGGCTGACTTCAACAGGGATTTGTAATCACTATCCTGAATGTGACCTTAAAGGGGTCTAAACCATGACTTTCTTTTGTAGTTTTCTTTCACTTATTAACCATATACCTTGTTATTTAATATTTAAGCCACATAATAGTTAAAGAAAGATTGGAACTATTTATTTTAGTTTTATTATTTTCTTAACTTTTATTTAATTTTTCCCAAAAGCCTATTTCTCTACGTGGTTGATTCCATTAAGTTTGATTAGCGTGGAGCGTTCCTTCTTCTAGCATTTCTATCGAATTTACGATTTCTTATAGGTTGTTTTGGGGGTTTTTTGGTAGTTGCCGCACCACCCTCTGGAGATTTCTGCGGATTTGCAGGTGAACTCTGTCTTGCGGGCGAAAGATCTTTAACAGGAGGCTCCCCTGCAGGCGGAGGTGTTCGAGGTTCCTCTGCCTTAGCGTTCTCGGCTTCTTCTTTGGATTTTTGTTCTTTGATAGAGCGTTCTGAGGTAGTTTCCTTAGCCTCTAAAGTCTCCTCTGGAGGCGGATCTGCTGCGAAACGCTCCTCTGGAGGCGGAACTGCAGCCAAACGCTCCTCTGGTGGCGGATCTGCTGCCAAACACTCTTTTGAGGGCGAACACTCTTCGGAAAGCGGAGGATCTGCAACACAAGGCTCTGCACCATGTGGAGAACGATGTGGCTGAGATTCTATGAAAAAGTTGGGTTCTTTGGCTCGAAGGATATTGAATGTTGGCGTGCACAGGCAGAGATTGTATTTCGCCCCTTCACTTCGCGGGAAACTGGGCTGAATGCCCAACTTGGCCATCGAACGGGCGGCAACAGAATGGGCAGCAGAGATGTGGCTCTCCCGGGGGAGTTTCGGAAAGAGGGCCAAGTGGTACGCCAGGCCGCCCACAAAGGCATCACCGGCGCCAGCACTGTCCACCAGGTGGGGCACATCGGCGGCTGGAATATGGGTGCAAAGGAGCTGCTTGTCCTTTTGGTGGCACATGTAAACTGCTCCCTGATCCGCCATCGTAATGATCACGCTCTTTACTCCCTTCAGTAGGATGATCTCGGCCGCATATCTAGCCTCAGGCAGGGTGTCTATCCTCTCCAAATCAGCCAGCTGGGCGGCGGCTAACTGGTTAGCCACCAAAATGGTTGGCAATTTTATGAGGTCGGGTGGCATTTCCGTTTGCAGGGGAGTCATATGCAGAATGGAGATGCCCTTGAACTGACGCAGGGCGCACATGGTGACCCTCATGTTCGTCTCCAGCTGACAGACGAGCACCTTTGCCTTCTTGAAGAGCTTCTTGGCATTCATCAGGTCCTTGCCGGAGAGGGTGGCATTCGCACCGGGCACATTGATCCTGTAGTGGTCTCCCTCCTCCGAAATGGCAATCTCGTTCATTCCCGTGGGATATGCCACCTGAGTCATGTGCTCCACATTCACGGATAGATCCTGCAGGTATCTCCGGTACTCGCCGCCGGATGTATCCTGGCCCACATTGGCCACCAGAGCCGTGTTGGCGCCCAGCTTGGCGGCGGCCACGCACTGGTTGGCCGCAATGCCACCGAAAGAGGCCTGCATGCAGGATCCGGTTACTATTGCCCCGGCCCTGGGCAGCTCCGTAACATGTCTGGGGGATTTTTTATCCGAAAATTAATTAGTTTCTGATTGAAAACTTCCGATTTAAAGCTCACGTTGTGTAGTCGATGGTCGCAGCCCCAAAGAAGACGACATCCAGCGACTTTCCCATCTAGACGGCGGGTGTTGGCCTACTAATTTGGAGATTTTCCTAATGCCCTGGATAATATTTTATAGACTGACAGTTGATGATAAGAGGCCTATGGAATATTTCAAAGTATTTTAGTGATTTAAATAAATTTTTCAATTTGCAATCCACAATTAAAAAATTGCCTTCCATCTCTCGCAAATAAAGTGATTACAAATCTGGAATGGATGTTCACAACTTTTCCATTGAACTTTTATGGCCAACATATTGTTTCTTCCCCCTCTTCTCCCTCTGGATTCCTAACTTCATTTGCTAATGACCATAAAACAGAGAGAAATAGAGACAGCCATCGCACTCCATGGCGCTGAACCGAAGTTGGCTAACAGCATAAAATACAAATACTAATTGTTATTAGCAAACTAATCTAATCTAAAAAGTTGTAAACGTTTTTACTTTTGTTTTGTGGTTGACCAGTCTCTGAATCCCCGGTATTCGGGGAAGAACTCTCTCCTAGCAGGCCAGAGGGGAAGTGGGTCTTTGAGTGACTGGCAACGCATTGAACGCTCCACTTTGAGGTCACTTTCAGTCGGTTTTTGTGTGCTGCCGAAAAAGTTTTCCCTTTTCCCTGTTCCGCCATCTCGGCTGCTTCCTCTCCCATTTCCCATTTCCCGGCCGACGTTGTTGCTCCTAATGGGGCTTTATTGGGTGCCCTTGATGGTGTACGAAATTGACTTTTGGTTGGCTGTCAATATTGCCGGCGGCCCTCGGTTACCGAGCTGATTTGCCGTGAGCAGAAGTTGTCAAGCAGTTGGCCCAATAAATTTCAGCACTTAATTGGTTCAGCCGGTTAGTTGCGGAGTTAGTGCTGTGTGACACAGGAATTTGTAGATTGATTTAATGGACGATTATGGGAATTCTGTAGGAGATTTACACTGCTTAAAGGGGAAAATTTTTGCTGGGTTTTAGTGAAAAATATGAGAGATTTTAGGCTATATTTATAGCATAGAATGCACTTTATAAACAATACCTTTGTTATCTTGAAAATCAGATAATTATATTATTTAAATTTAACTAAATTCGAACAACCTTTATGCGGATATTTATAGGTTTTCATAATAAATATATTTTTAACTTAATTAGCTTTGACTTGACTTTATCTGTATCAAAAATCGGAAGATATTGAAAAGGGCAGAAGTAAAAACTAATTTAAAAACGAATGTACTAAGCTTAATTGTCAAAAAATTGTGAAAAGCCTAATTGAAAAATAAATAATTATAATTACTATATATATTTGGAGTGAATTAATTAATAAATAATTATAATTACGAGGGTCGTTTGATAAGTCCGTGACTTTTTGTATTTGCCGCGCACCTGCTCTAAATACAACACTGCTCCTGTCAGCAGTTATCGATTAACAGCTGACTGTAAAATTTTGAGAAAGCTGCGTTTTTTGGTTTGCGTTTTATAGGCATTGAAAGCAGACGATCTCGTGAATTTTAACGAAAATGGAAAAAAGTGAATTTCGTGTGCTAATTAAGCATTATATTTTGCGTAAAAAATCCATCACCGAAACCAAGGAAAGACTTGATAAATATTATGGGGACTCTGCACCATCAATTTCAGTGGTTAAGAAATGGTTTACTGAGTTCCGTTGTGGTCGTACCAGTACAAGTGATGCCGAACGTTCAGGTCGCCCAAAAGAGGTCGTCATGCCAGAAATCGTCGACAAAATCCATGGAATGATATTGGATGATCGGAGAATGAAAGTGCGTGAGGTAGCTGAGGCTGTAGGCATCTCAACTGAACGGGTACATCACATTTTACATGAATATTTGGACATGAAAAAGCTTTCCGCGCGATGGGTGCCGCGATTGCTCACACACGACCATAAGCGCAACCGTGTGACCATTTCAAAGGAGTGTTTGGCGATGTTCAACCGCAATCCAAACGAATTTTTGCGCCGTTTCGTTACCGTAGACGAAACATGGATCCACCACACCACACCAGAGACC